>JASVER010000050.1:746169-771743 GCA_030449065.1 Oceanodroma leucorhoa | reverse complement strand
AAACCCAAAACATCAGAAACCTGAGCACTGCCACTGTACCAAATTCAAGCCTAGGACAAAACAAGTAAAGGAGTCATGAAAACTTTAGTTAGCACCAGAAGAAATCAAACAAAAGCTGTGATGGCAGAAGGGGAAAAACTTGAGTTGAGAAACAAAGAGTATCAACAGGAAAGATTGGCAGACCTACCTGCTCAAGCATTTCAAGTGACTCTCTTAAAACTCCCTTCACATGTTTAACCTGTTCCTTATCATATTGAGGGATCTCCTCTTTTGATACCATTTCTGGGGATATGCTGAAAGAGATTGAGATTACATCAGAAACATGAGACAAGCACCTCCATGCCTTTCTAAAAGCAGCCGTATTCTGCTACCGTTGCTCTGCCATTGCTAAAAGCAACCTTTTCCAAAAGCCACATAAAAAGCTGCCTGCAGTTGAATTTCAGTCCCTGTTGCCTTGAAGATACTGCCTCGGACCTCTGTAGACAACAGCCACCAAGAACAAATGTGCTCGTGTTATGTGTACAATGTAAGTTCTCACTTTTCAGAGGGCAAGATCTTTCTTATGAAGAAAGTTACTCTAATCAGTTCTRAGATGATCACTATGGGAGGTCACCACACCGCTTCCATACTCAAGATCAGGTTATGGTTTTTAACTTGTTTGCCGATACCATAGAGGGGAAGCAACATCTGGGCCTTTTCCATGTGTCTGAATACAAAAGGCATCTAATGTGGAAGTCTGAGGGGGAGAGGAGATTTAGCAGGAGACTCACAGAAGGAGGCTAAAAAGCTAAATAAATCTTTAACATTACATTTGAGATCATGCTGGTTCACACAGGATGAAGTGAACACTTCGGTTCTGTGATCAGCACTGTGATATTCACAGAAGATGAGTCACAGCAGGGTGATAAATGCAAGCTAAGGTTAACACTCCCCCAAAAAACAGCTTGTCAAAGGAGAAATTTATTACTGCAAGATGCAGTCAGATATGTCACTGGATATCAGCATAGACCACAGAAGAGCAGCAAGCCCCAGCAGCTTTTGAAAACTTACCACCAAGTTTCATTGTTCAAAATCTATTTCTTTAGATCAGATTCTCATATAAGCTGAGGAAGAAAGAAAGCAAAGATTGTGAATTCAACTTACTTCAAAGAGCTTTCTTCCTGAAGCTGGACATGATAGAGGGACTGAGCTGCATGCTCTATCTTTGACAGTTTGAGAAACAGTGTTATATTCAGCAAGACCAAGAGCAGCAAACTGTAGAGAGAAGAGAACAAAAATCAAGTCCTGTAACAATTTTGGTTGCAATGCTACAGAAACAAGATATGGGCTAAAAACAGCTAAGAGAAGAGAATCCTTCTGGGAGAAAAAGGGTGTGGGGCAGTGCTATACTGAAAATAAAGATCTATCCAAACAATTCTTAGCAGTTAGCTTTAAGCTGTGGAATAGCAACCTATAGGAATGACAAGAGTGTCTCCTCTTGGAACTTTTAAAACCAGGAATGAGTAAATTCTAGAAATTTTTTTATAGGATCAGACATATGTAAACCTGCAAGGCAGACTCGTTTGGCAAGTCAGCATTTTCATTCCCTGTGTCACTTCCTAAGTCAATCCATTCCCCTCCTATACCCGAGTGCTCCTATATATATACATTCAAATTAGGTTAGGATCTATCATGCTACATGCAATGTTAACATGCAAGTGAGGTACAGGCAAATACAGATAAAGACCAAGATGAGCTTGAGTCAAGCCACATTTTAATGCAAGTGAGTACTTACAAGACACTCATTACTACAATGATGGTGGTGGTCCTACTTACAACATCTCTCTTCCTTCCTATAGGGCATGGAAGAGAAGGAGGTTAAAAAGTACTGAAGAACATTCCTAAAGGATGCCTGCAGATACATGTCAGTGCCCACCATTTCACACAGAATAGCTCAACAGCTTCTGATGGAAAAAAATAAGAGATCATATGGGTGCACAAGATGATCATCAACATTCACCAAGGCATTTCTGCAGTCATCTCAGACAAGTCAGGTGGACAGTCAGGCTCTTCCATCAGGACAGTCAGGCTATTCCATCCCGTCACCCCAGTATGCTGCAGAGAACACAGCTCTGGGGCATGTTCACATTAAACCCAGATAGCCTGAGAAGGCTACAATCCATCCATTTCTAACACTCCTTCAGCACATAGGCTGCTAGTCACACATGAGCAGAGACAGGCTGTAAAGTGGCTCTTTTATGCTTGTTCTCCTGGCCACATTAGTCCTTCTGACAACCAGTGTCAAACCAAGTTCTCCTTTAACTTGTCCCATCCTTACCAGCTTGGTTTATATATTGGCCTGATGACAGCCTTTCGAAAGAGCATCTGCTAGTTATCAGACACCAGGGGCTGGAACACTAGTGAGGGACAGAAGTGTGCATGTCCTCTCCAAACTGAGCAGCAATCACCTACCACTGTGGTCGGGCTGATCTTTAAATATAATTTCCCCGATCTCCTAAAACAGTTTCTCACATTCATATTTTCTGCCCTAGACAAGGAGCATACACGAAAGCTGTACTGAGACAGACACACTCACCTGAAAAGGTGGAGCAGCAGTAACAAAATTAAGTAATCAGGAAGTAACCTCAGTTAGGTAGAGTCTATTACACATGCTGTTGATCCAAATGCTCTCTCAATGCTATACTCATTGTTGTCTCCCCCCTTTAGGAAAGAGCACTTACTTGCTCCTATGTCAGTGTTTACAAGACAGCTTGCGAGATGAAATCCACCATTCTCTGGTACACATTAGTGCACAGATGTTCCTCATCTCTGTAGATGTAGCTAATATTGTATATACTAGTGGCCAAGTCTGTCATGCTTAAGGGTAGCAGAACTGCAAGAAATGCTTCAGTGACCCAGAAATTACAGAAGCAGACAGGAAATGGAGTCCTTAATGTAAAAAAAAAAAGAGCCAAAAACAGGATGACAGGGCCAAGAGGTGAGTGACAAAGTTTAATCAACTCAGGACTTGGGTGTGGAGTTATCTGAAGAAATAAAGCAAGTTTTCAGCAACTCTACGCAAGTCAGGTTAAATGTCTTTCTGATCCCATCCCATTTTCAATTCTATGCAGGTACAGTGCAGCATTTTAGGTTTTGGTTGGGTTTTGTTTGTTTTAAAACCAGAAGGTGAGATTAAGGATTGATTTCATGAGATACTCATCATAAAAGTGACTATGCATACTTCAAATCTATTTTATGAAAGCTTGAACACACTAAAGCCTTTGCTATCACACCAATTAGGTAAAGACAATGAGAGTAATGTAAGCACAAGTGTTACTCTTGCACTATTTTAGGAGTTAAGCCTTCTTGAATACACCTTTTGGAAAACACTTGATGTAAAAATTCCTACCTATTATGCTGCCCTGGGCCTCTATTCCCATGTCACCAGAGGAGTGTTGGGAAGACCGTTTGGGAAGCGATTCTGCCAGACTCCGGTGTAAAGTGCGTCGTCTTCGTCTCAGGGCAACTAATTTTCCAGAGTCTTCTATGGACTGATTAATTGCATATTCCTCCATTAGGAGATCTGATTCTGCAGTGGAAAAAATAAGGTTACTGAACTTTCCAAAGGAAAGCTGAAAAGCCTAGCACTGAACACTTAAATTGTGAGATATGAAGGGTGGCAGTGAGAGGAGTAAATGCATCTTCTAGTAAATGAACTTAAAGCAGGTAATTGACATAAGCTACACCTTGACCTGTACTACCTGTCCTATTTGCTAGATGGCACTTAGTATACTTTTCAGATATGATGTACATTCAGCCTGTGCAGGATTGTTTAATGATATGTTAGACAGCAGCTGGAGGAGCACTTAAAGACACTGTTAGACTGAGACTCGGAATTGTGTTAGACTGTGAGCYGGCAGCCGTGGCCTGCCAGGCTGTTAACAGACATAGCCAAGCAGCATGCCAAGTGCCACTGCTTCTCTTCTCATACCCACAATGAAGGAAATACTTAAAGATAGGCGCATGCAGTTGAAATTAACAGCTTTCCTGCTGCTCCTCTTGTTTCCTTCAAAAACCAATTCCTGACAAGGTATACAAGAGCTCCTTCTTAGCATTAAGCTACCGGGCTTCTTTCACACCCTGGAATTGGCAGATATATTGATGACAAGAACTTTCGACTTGGAGATTCCTTTGGTRTTGCCTTCTTTTCAAACCATTCTTTAGAAATTAAGTTTGACAGACATGAAAACATACATAGGAAAGATAGCCTCCTTACTCTACCAAAGAAGAAAATGCCTCACCAAGTTGTTTGAAGTTTTCCTGTATTCCTCCCCAGGTATTCTTCTCGATTACAGACTTGACAAGGCCCCAGGGCTGTTTTTTATACTTTACTTCTGCAGAAACCCTAATAAAGAGAATGCAATAGTGAAAGAGTGCTCTCTCGGTAGCACAGTGATAGCAGAAATCTCTTATCAGAAGCAGGCCTCTATCTTGTGTCCATAAGCTGAAATATCAACTGGAACTGCCTTGGCTTTCCACCTGGGCAGTATTTACACTGAAGCAAAGCAAGAGACAGACAGTAGCAAATCAACATACCTAGCTAAAGCTTCAGGAGATTCAAATGTCCAAATTATGGGAAACATTTTTAAGTTTTTTCATTCAGACTCAGACTAGCAGAGAATTTCTCTCCCCTGAAGTGTTCTCATTTTAACATACATTTAAAATAGGCTTCAGGCTTTCTGATCATAAAGTCCTGGTTTTTACTCTGCATATGTACATATGATGTATTACATGGGCCCTGCAATGGCAGCAGGTGAAATTCATTATCACCACTCATGCACCAAGTGCTCAGATCCTACCCTCAGTAGGCAGGAACTTCTGTGAGCATGACAGAGGGGAAGTGACATTCTTGCCTTGCATTCCCCAGGTCAAACTAATCAATACGGCTTCTAGAATAGAAATGGAGTAGAATCCTTCAGAGGGCTGCTTCTAACAACTGAATGAATCCCAAAGCTCTTCATAAAGTACAAAAGGATAGCCTGTGATTTTGATTTGTTTAAGTCAATACACTTTTTTCAACGTTTTCAAGTAATAATCTAAATCAATGTAAGCCCACTGTGTTTCTAAGTCTAATAAAACAGCATCTTTCAAATAGAGTTTTTGAGCCATTTTAAACACAGTATAATAAAGCCAGCTGTAACACCACCATGCACCTTCTGTTCTATACATGCATGCCCTGTGCACCATATTGAAGCCTAGGTTTTTGCTCTTACCCTAGGTTTGCCATGTGTCTCAGATTAAAACAAATATAGCCCGCAAAGAGGAAGAATGACTCAAAAAAGAAAAGAAATTATCCAGAACAGTTGTTCAAGGACCTTCCTTCCCTTCTCGTCCCAGGGAGTCTTCAGCACTTTTATAGCCTGAGACAAGCCAGAATAAAATCCAGGCTTGCTTACCATTCCTGGGTACTGATGAAGTTTGAGATAAAAGGTCTTACTAAAGACAGCACAAAAACTACCAAGGATTACGTAGTCAGAAAGTCAAACAAATGCATAGAACATGGAACTTGACCACTTCAGGAGTTTTCAACATATGGGAGAGGACTCCCCTATCTAGGTAGAGTTTAATAATGAAGCCTGATTCGCTTGAGTACCCTCCTTGCAAAGGTAGGTGTGTTCCATCTCCTCTGCACCTTCCTGCGAAACCATCCTCCTCTGCAGGCCCTTAGCAAGGGTATCTAGGAAACTTTGTAATAAAACATCTCAGGTAGTTCCAATTTATCCCACTCACACAGCTGCACTCAAAAACGCAAGGCTGATCAGAACCCAGTTCAGTCTCAGAGATGAGTTCTGTACCTTGTAGAGTCAACATAAGAGTTCGTTTCTCACTGAATTAATGAGATCCAAATACAGCATACACATGACAAGAGAAAAACCAAGCTTATTTTTCAGAAGAGATCCCCAGCTTCAAGAGAAATTGACCTTCTCTATGCTGTTGGCAGATCTTTTGATAAGCACCCTTCATCAACCCGTAACATATGTGCCTCGGCTGTTCCCCTCCCACTGTGCACCACTCAGGCTCACCGTAAGCGACACTTATGACTGGATGTGCGGCTGATGCAGTATCTGTTCACAGTGTAGAAATAATCATGGTAGGGGACATCATGGGTCAGTACCTCAGCATCCACCTGATAAGACTGACCTTTCTGGCTCTGCTTATGCAGGATCTACCATAAAAGAAAATAAAAATAAGAAGGTATATTCATGGTACCCGATTTATTTTTTTTCTTTCAGCCTGAATTCCTTAGGCTAGACCAACCAACTCCCAGTGAACCAGAGCAGGGAGAAAGCCTGAGCAACCACAATAAAAACCAGTTAAGAATGTCAAATATAAATGGGGTGGGGAAAGAGAAGACACTTCCCGCTAGACCCAACATAGGCAGCAGCAGTACTTCCCCACTGCTATTTCAAGTACCAGATGCAAGGCTGGCCACTGACTCATGACCACAGCTCTTCTTTGAGACTGACCTATGAGACCTTTCCCAAAGCAGAATTACAGAACGGTTGAGATTGGAAGGCACATCTGGTGATCATCTTGTCCAAGAACCCTACTCAAGGAGGGCCATCTAGAGCTGGTTGCCCAGCACCATGTCCAGATGGCTTTCCAATATCTCCAAGGAAGGAGACACCACAACCTCTATGGACAACCTGTTCCAGTGCTCCACCACCTTCACAGTAAAAAACTGTTTCCTGATGTTCAGAGGGAGCCAACCTGTGTTTCAGTTTGTGCCCATAGCCTCCGGTCTTGTCACTGGGCACCACTGAAAGGTGTGGCCTTTGGTGGTGAAAGCCTGGCTCGGTCGTCTTTGCACCCTTCCTTCAGATACTTATATACATTGTAAGATCCCCCTGAGCCGTCTCTTCTCCAGGCTGAACAGTCCCAG
Source organism: Oceanodroma leucorhoa (assembly GCA_030449065.1). Taxonomy (NCBI): domain Eukaryota; kingdom Metazoa; phylum Chordata; class Aves; order Procellariiformes; genus Oceanodroma; species Oceanodroma leucorhoa. Next base: position 764,821 of record JASVER010000050.1, on the reverse strand, counting down.
CTTTCAGCCATTTCACATATGAGATGCTCCAGTCCCTTAATCATCTTAGTGGCCCTTCACTGGACTCTTTCCATCTCTTTCTCGTACTGGGGAGCCCAGAAATGGACATAGAAAGCATTTAATTGCAACTTTTCACCGCCCAATTCATAGGAGATGGTAACACTTTTCCCCACAGACTTTGTGGGAGAAGTTTACAGCCAACTGTAAGACTAGAAAGCCTCTCTGATTTCATCAGCATTTGCTCACTAATGGTGAGAGGGGCAGCAAGCTACCCTTAGAGATGCTACGTTTAAACTGCAGATCCACATTCAGTTCATTGAACTCTAATCCATGGTCAGATCTCTGACAGACCATAGCGTTGACCTCTCCCTTGCTTTAAAGGGCACCAGACACACATGCTCACAGTACCTGCTTTTCAGTTGCAGTTGTGAACTTCCCACAAAGTGGATTGTTAATCGTTACAGTGTACGTCAAAGTCCTCAACTGATTGCCACTGGAATCTCTATTCCAAGGGGTTGATACAGCATCTAGATGAGAAATTATGCAAAATCTCACATGCAGATTACCTAAAAGGCATTATCTCCTTATCTCTGCCCTTTCATATCTTAACAGTTTAAGAACGGGGGGGGGGGGGGGGAGCGGGGAGAGACAGAAAACTGATTCCAAATGTTTGTGTGTTTTGCAGGAAAAGGAAAATTGCAGTTCACTGACGAACAAAGGTGAGGCACTAAGTAGCTGAACCTGAGTCTACTGAAAGAGACTTGAGGGTGAGGAGAAGAGTAAGCAATTAAATGAAAATATCATTTCCCATCTGCTTGAAGTTTAATAGATTCACTTAGCATTATCAAAAGCTTTTGCCACTTTGCCTTCCAAGCTGACACTGAATAAATATTACCTTTTTGACTTAATTTTCTGTTCTTATGATCTCAGTGAATAAAATTTACTCATCCAGAAAATTAAAGCCTATGAGTATCATTTAGGAGGATGCAATGATTTTCCCTGTGTGCCAGCCATATACATTTCACTATTTCTGGGACACAATGTAATCAGAAATACCCCACAGAATGCACCAACTTAATAGCCTACCCAAAATTCAGGCATTAAGGTGCAGTTTTGTGGTGCACTGAAATGAGGTTTTTACTCTGAAATATGACTGATCTACAGAACCAACAGGCTAGCTTTAAATATCCTCTCTCATAGCGGAACTTCAAAGCGTCACAATTCTTTTAAAGCAAGGAGAAACTTAGAATTCAACTTAGCCATATTTAACATTTCTCAGAGGTTGACATTTTCAGGATAGTTTGCAGCACGGACAGAAGGGAGAAGAGTGTATTACCTACTATACTCCTGGAATTGAGAAACCTCTGCATGAAGTGAGAATTGGTGAAAAGGATTTCAAACATCTTGTCTGCAGTGATGTGGAAAACTCTGTTTATAAAAAGTCTCCCATAGAGATCATTCTCAGAGACAGTCTCCTTCACTGCTAAGGAAAGGCAGAGATATCAGGTTAAGAAAAGAGCAGTATTATGAAGAAACTTCATCATATTCTAAGCTTTATTACAGCTCAAATCCTTCCCAAGCTTGCATCAGCATTTGTTTCTCACTCTCAGAAACCTAGTAGTGATAGCAGCACACGATTTCCTAGGTAGGTTGTCTTCAGGAACAAAGTCCAGAGTTGACTGTCTAGCCTCCCCCTGCCCCAATTCCTTGTGCAAACATAAATTGATAAATCAACATCACAAGGTCCTATCCCTTTAGTATTGCCTTCAGTATTCTACTAATCCTACAGGAAACATTGGGGAAGACAAAGTTAGCATAATCTCCATTAATATGTGTGTCTATTGTACAAAGGACACATGCTTGCAGGACAGTGAAACCATACTAGCTTTCTTCTTACTTGTGGCTAGTTTCAGAATTTTGCTTTTAACATCTGTAATGCTGGTAGTGTCCACAGTCTGAGACACAGGTACAGACTCCCAAACAGTTCCTCAAACTGTTCTTCCCTCCATACCTATTTACAAGAGGAATGCAAGAGTACCCTGCTCCATTTTGCAGTCCTGAAAAGTGCACCAAGATGCTTAATCATCGTCGCCTATTTCAAAACCACCACCAAGTGCCCCAGTGGCGTTCTGTGGCTGCAGCACTGATCTTTGCTATTTCTGCTTCTTGTTGGTTGCTGGCATGACTCAGCTTTGTGGTTGTCTCAGCCACTCTTGGAAGAGATAAGGGATAGAATTATAATCCTGGAGGACAAGCAGTTTCCTATGCCAACCTCAACTCAATCTGCTTATGCTTTAGAAACAAGTCCACCCTAAGCTATAATTACCAGAAAACAAACAAAAAACCACCCCCCACATCACTAAAACGAAACAAAAAGCCTGAAAGCAAATCTTGTGGAAGACAGAAGTCAGAATGCCTAACCTTTCAACTGATACAAATGAATGCTCAGAGCTAGCAAAGGTCAGTGCCAGCCACCAATGCAAAGGTAGCTTGAATATCAAGCTATAGTTCACAAGCTGCCTATAGGCTAAGGTTACAGCACTTGAAACATCACTGCTTAGTAGCAGTCAGTCTTGATAAATGCAAATGCAGCAACTAAACACCACAACAGTCCCCAACAAAATCCAGCTCTGACTCTGAGCAGGCTTCCACTCTAGTGCTACTTCTAGCCTGCTAAAGTCCCTGTTACACAACTGCCTCTAAAAAAGTTCTTTGACCTAATCAGGCTTCAATGTAGGACCCCAAAAGTGAAGCATGAGTGCCATATTTTTGTGATGCACAGGAGATGGACTTCCTTCCTACGTCATGTTCTGCTTATGCAATTGTAAGTCTATACAATTGTGAGGTGGGACAGAAAGCAAGCACGCATTTTAAGAGGCCTATTTAACCAGCCAATACGCAGTCATTACATGCTAGAATACAGATTCTGCTGTGCTGAAACATCCCATGGGAAGCCAGAAATTCAGCCTGGGTTTTCAGATTATGTTCACTGCATTTCCCTCTCAGAGCTGAACCCAATTTCAGCAAAATGCAGTCCAAATGAACTGTAAATTCGACAGCTAACAAGACCTCAACATTATAGACCTCTCCCTTCAGGGGTGCACTCCCCACTTCCTCTCTTTCGCTCAGAGACAGGAAGCTTCAGGTATTGATGTTGACATCCCTTTTGCATACTGCACATCAGCTAACACGCATGGAGTCAGATACCAGGTAATTCAAACCTAGTTACTCTGGTTGAGTCTTACTCAGGTGGACCTTGACATGCCCAAGGAATCTGCTACCACTGGAAAAAAAAAAATACAAAGGCCCAGACACATGATCAAGTCACCATGCATCAGATAAGCTTTGACAGCTATTTGTATATGTCTCAGCAAATACAAGATAATACAAGTTACCTTTGCCCCAGAGTGAGGCTTAGCTAAGCAACACAACTTTACGTTCACTTGAAACGCCTGAGGACAGCTACTATGTTTCTGCTAATGTGAGGTAATTTGGCAAGCCACAGCACCTTACCATACGCACAAAGCCCGTGCATTATTACGTTAAGGTGCAGATTTGTCCTCATTGTACTGAGTCTTAAGCAAAAGCATCCACGGATTAACAGGAAATTTCCTGTTAGTTGATTTACCTACACTATTTCTATCTAGTCATGCCTCTAATAAGGAATAGTCAATGAAGCGCCAAGTGCATGAGAGTATCTATTGAGAAGTATGTTTTTACTTACAATCCCTCTCAGCTCTTGGAACAAACAAACAAAATTTTTAAAAAATGGTGTTATCACATAAAGCAGTATTTTCAGAAAATCCAAGCTGAAACTGGGTTGATATAATCAGGTCCATCAGCCACTTTACATGCTAGGATTCAGACAGCTGTTTTCCAGAAAGCCTGGAAATCTTTCAGACGATAGGTGTGGAAGGTGCATGTATGAATGCTGCTGTGAGTTCCACATCTGTGGAAGCAAGTCGCTGCATACACCAAGAGCTTGACAAGCTTCAAGCCACTTCCATCTGGACTTCTCAGGGAGAAGAAATCCTAGATGAAGCAGTGAGCAGAAACAGTAGCATAGCAAAGAATAAGTGTACAGGATACACACTTGCAATTTGAACAGAATAGAAAGCTTTAACCACTCGTCTCTGCTCAGATGAATATGCATGTTTGTCTACGGTTTTCTTTTGTTTGTTTTAACTCACACAGGTAAACCTACCTGCCTTTTATTTATCTCAATAGTAGAGCAACATCAAGCATTTTACCTAGGACTGGCTTAGGAATACTGTTCATGAACAAAATGTTTTGTGCAGGTATCTAGGTATCAATCTAACTCCTTAACTTCTAATGCTGTTCTAACCCCTCAGCAGTATGCAATTATCAACCACTAACTCTCTTAGCCTGAACACACTTATAGATGAACCGGAGCTACTGTCTGATAAGAGAACATGAAATTATTCTGACTTTAGGTTAGGAWCCCTAGGGACCCAAAAATCCAGAAGCAAACATATTACCCCAAGTGTCCTGGTTCAGCATGAAGACAGCAAGTCTGTCCCCTCCCCCACTATTGCCTTGCACTTCATAAGGTCATTTTCATCACCGCAAGGCAAGCTGTGAAATAATGTTTGAATATAATACCATTATGCAGCAGTGATTGCAGAGGTTTGAAAACATCTACAGTGCAAGAAAAGAAAGAGACAGAAAACTGGAGGGGGGGGAAGGGGGCAGGAAAAAAGTTGGTCTTAAAATTCCCATTAACAACCAACAGCTCGAAGRTAAACACACACCACAAGCAAATTAAGAAAGCTGAACAGATAAGAGCAGAGGATAGCAAACAAATTAATAAGATGGCTGATTTTTTCACTCCACGGACTTGCGGGAGGATCAGGAGGGGRAAAAAAGTATATATGCAAATCTTGGCACTGTTGAGGATTTCTATGCCACTGCGGATAGGGAAAAATTGCACACTGCATGAAGAATATGCAGGTAGGAGCCTTTAACCAGATACACCTGAATTCAAGTCAATAAAACCAATTCCTAGAGTGAACATGTTCCAGACGCCATCTATTTAAAGACTGCATCAGCAATATTAACCATTATCAAAGAGCTCTCCTATACTTTAAAAGACTTAAGTACAAAATTAACTTGGGGAGGTACTGCGTAAGTACTGTGACGATGCTAGCTTTTTCCAGTTCACAAGACAAAAAAAAAAAAAAACAACACAGAACTTATGCCTTTTGCCGTTAGATAACTCAAACATATATCTTCCAAACCCCAAAGCAACAAATAATTGGTAGTTATATATTCAACAAAATACATGCTTTCRGTATTTTGATTAAAATGCCAACAAGATAACAGGGCTACTCTTCCTTACATACATTGTATATCCAAAATTTGATATCTTGGGGRAAAAAAAAAAMCAAAAAAACACAGGGCTGAACTAATTTCAACCACCCTGTATTTCAAACATTTTCTGCCCCATATATCCCTATCTRTAAGAAAAGTCAAGCCACCACTGTACTCATCTCACAGCCCTACAGTGGAAGCAGTTATGCKCTCCTGCAGACGACACATTTAAGGTGGTTATTAGTACAAATAGAAGCAATACAGTAAGTCTGAAGTTATGCAAGGAGATCAGGAATTTAAGATGTCCCCATATACAGTAAAGCTTTCTAACAGAAAAGACTTTTCCCATGTCCTGCTTCCCTCTTCTTCCTTTGAAGTATTTTATTCTGTTGAACATTGTCGCTGCATGTAGAAACCCTACATACAAAAGAGTCATTTAAGGAAATTCAGAATCTCCTAACTCTGTTTTGGAAATATATATTCTGTGCTTGAACTAAAATTTGTTTTCTAAAATTTAGAATCAAGACCACAGATATTAATTTCTAGCTTAGCCAAAAGTTTGTTGTGGCTCGAGATTTATATTCCCATTTATGAAACCAAACAAAAGCACCAGGATGCAGGTCAACAGGCCAGCGGTGCACAGCCAAATGCACACCCCCCACCCCCCAGTAAGCGATGTGAGAATTGCTTAGGGCAAGGGAACTACTGTTGCCAAGGCTCTGGCATTCCAGCTTTGGGTGTCAGGCGGACCTGGAGTTGGAGAACAACAGTSGAGCTTGCCCCTCACCTTATTTGCCAGGACACCTCCATAGGCAGCCTGAGTATGAGCCAGAGGACACAAGAGAGATTAATCGCATGGGTAAACCTTTGCCATGTGGGAAAAGCTAGTTTCGTTTGCATGAAGGAATTCACCTTGTAAGAGTATAGGACAACTGCAATAGAAAACAGACAGAGAAACAGAAGAAAAAAAAAATTCTAAGCATGAAGAAGGGAATCTGAGAGAAAAGGTTGTGGGACTAGAAAATCCTGCTCTGAATAAAAAAAAGACTAGTCTTGGGGGAGGGAGGAGAAATGAGAAAAGCAGCATGAACTCAGTTCTCTTTTAAAGAGACATCTCCAGTTTAATATGCTCTATTTACTCGACATCACCAATGTAGGGATGACAGGGAGTATTTACCACTATTGTTGAGGCAAACAGCAGCATGAAAGACAACAGGACTATTTTCAATCAGTTTCACTGGAGACCTTTGCCATAAAAAAATAAAATCCAGAGACAGAAGAGAGATGTGGTACTAAGAAGACAGGAAAACTGCAAGATGTCTAAAACATCCGAAGGCCAAGCACTTTCTGCTGCTCTAAAAGATATACCTGTGATGGAGTAAACAGTTAATTTGTGAAGCTTGTTAGGTGTGTAGGAGTATGGCATAAACACCAGCCTGTTCAAGTAGGTATATCCACAAAAATGATATAACCTGACATGCATCGAGTTGAATCTGAACTGAAGCAAACACAGAAGCAGCATGGGTGAACAAAAGGAAAGTTAGTTGAATATAAAGTATATCCTCAGGCAACAATCRCAGCTTGCAGGTGGCCAGTTTGATCCATGACCTTGAAAGCCTTCCTGGACACCTCAGTGATCCCAACATAATGACACCTGCAAGCGACTTCAGTTGCCAACTCTGTTTGAAAGGATGAGATGCAAAGTTTCTCAGCCAGATTAAGAACTGGCCTCAATTAACTGAACTGTTATATTCCTGCCAACAGGTGAAAGTAAGTTATCTCTTTGCATATGAAAGAAATATTCAGCTGCTACTGAGCACACTGCTACTGTTGAGCTTTCCTGTCCTTCATTTGCACACCACCATACAACTTTGGAACCAATCCAGGTTGTGCACACCTCATTTTGAAGGCATTTACAGTGTCCAAGATTGGTATAATTAACAGAACATCCACCACAACTTCAGTGAGCTGTCTCAACAACTATGACCCTTTGGCACAGAAAAGTTCCGCACAGTAAGTGAAAAGCTTACCTTAGAGAGCAAGAACTTGTCAGGGGCTACTGCGGGACCAGAGAACAAGCACCCACAGACCTCAGCACAAGTCTCACTGTCATCCAGCCTACGCAGAAGGCACACTTTGGCCTTACTTTCTCCCCAGGACATAGCAAAAACGCTCAAACCAAAACCACTATGAGACATACAGCTACGTTTTTCTCTCCTACGGTAAGAAGAGGAAAGGAAGCACATAACATCCAAGTTACAATCTCTACACTACTGTGGTATCCAAGTTTCTTCTCATCTTCTACTGAGTAATGAGGTATGAGTTATAAGGATGGTATATCAGGATCCATTAAGATACTAACTCTGTTGGCACACAAAGTATAAGCTGCTCCAAGATACACGTTAAGATTTTTCATCTTCAGACCAGATTCAGAATATGCACAGTACACTCCTGAAAGCTGGGAAGTTGCCTTGCCTGGACTTTCAGTGAGTTCCTCAGTTTACTCCATCAATAACATTGAAGCCCATATACCTTAACAAAGTAGAAATGTAAAGAAGGGGGGGTGGGGAGGGTGGGGGAATCTTTCAGAAATTGGAGAACAGTCTGACATGTTTCCCCTCAGTTCCCCTGAAGTGAAAACAAAGGAAAGAAAAGTATTTGAAATACCTGTGCGAGCGTGGAACGTGAACAAACACCACCACATTGTCAAGAAACTTTTAGTTTAAGCTGTTAGCAACGCTTAACCCACCAAAAGAAAAAAAGCAAAACCACAATTTACTTTCGTTCTAAACACCCCCAACAACTTTTTTTTTTCTCCCCAGAAATTAAGTAAGATACAAACACGTTTTTGCTGCAATTCTGTGAAACAAATAAGCAAACAAGTTTCATAAGATCAGAAAGTTCTCTAACTTGCTCCACAAGTGAGATGGAACACCAGAGTCAGGTTGTCTTACAGATCCCAAYTGTTAAGAGATTTACCTTCTTCACTATCTGAGGCACTGCTCTTCTCTGGAAGGTTTTCATTCTCATTCAGGTCTAAGGACTTTTCTAAAGACCTGCTCCTGACTAGCTTAACAGGTTTTCTTTCTGAAGATGGAATAGGGCTCTTCTTTATTTGCTTCTCACTTGGGGACTCCTCCACCTGAAACAACCAAGAGGGGAAAAAAAAAAAAGCATCAGTAATCACAGACCATTTAAAAAAAAGAGAAAGTTACTTTCAAAGTAGAAAGCCATATAAAGGAAGCCACAAGTTCTATCTGCTCAATTATGACACAGCCAAGTATTAATTTCTCCCTTGTTCCCCTACCTCAGCCAACCTCCCTTCCTCTTTATTTCAAACTTTCACTTTACCCTGGTAACAAGGGACAGACTTACTCATCTGTACTGTCATACCTAGAGCTGCCTTAAAAGGGACAGTTTACTCACCATCCAGGCCCCTTGCACCCACCTGCACAGTTTAGTCCCCTTCCCTGCATCAACGCTAGCATTTATAAATTAATTAACTTAACACAGATTATTTACTTTTTATTGATCAGGTGAGTCTTTTCCTGCCAGTTTAGCAAGGGGTCCAACAATCCTGAGGGGAAGCACAACGAAATAGGCAGGGCCTCCCTTTTTCAGCAAGATTAGATCATCCCAATTATATATTTGAAAGGTGTTCTTATTTTGTGGGGCTCAATTATCCTTTGACAAAAAAAGTTTTAAAACACAGTTTAGAGCCATCCTACCTATAAAATGTTACTTCTCAGGAACAAAGCAATGAAGTATCATTTGCCATCTCCAATATATAAGCAGGACATCCCCCAAAACATCAGTCACTGAATCAATGATGCAGTTCTTAACCCTAAAATAGGATAACTGGCGGCTAAGCTTAGGTGCCATTGCATACTTCAAGAAGTAATTTCTAGTGAAACTCTATGTCCAAGGTTTGTACATCTCAAAATGCCACCCAAAAAGCTTGGCTACTAGCTACGAATCATAGTTTTCATTTTAAACCTCTCCTCAAAGCTCTCATTGCCTCCAGTGGAACAGCTGGAATCAATAGTAGTAYACACACCCCCATATGCAGTAGTACATGGACCATAATAAATAAGATCAGGCCTCCTCAACTGAGTAGTTCCAATTCATCTGCAACACCATCATCCCTACAGATTATTCAGCACTGATTCAAAAAAAGCAAGAGCATCTGCTACTCAAATAGTCATCATGTACTTCCTGTACTTCTTGGCTTTTTTCAAAATAAAGACCATCTACTTTTTTGTGCAACTGAGGGCCATTAGTAGAATGTGGATGGATGGATGGAAAACAGAGACCAGCATGAATTTGACTGCAGTATAAGCAGGCAAAAATACTCCCTCAAGGTTAAAAAAAGGAAGACTGCATCAGAAAAGCAGATCAATTAACAAATGCTCCTATTGAAAGAAGGTACCATSTCTGAAGTTATACTCAGTCACACAACAGGAGCTAGGACAGAACCAACATTTCAGTATCAAAAATACTCTACCAATGCAGATGGAAGACAGAAAGGAGCTAATTTTGTGGTTAAGCAGTCTGAAAAACTGACACAGATCCAGCACAAATCTAAAGAACTCTCATAGCATTTTGATGAAGATTAGGGATCTGGTGAACAGGTGGAGCTCCCACCAGCAGCATAAAAGCAGCCCCACTATGCCATGCGCAGAGCAGGAAAGTCAGGCTCAAGTCAGAAGACTAGAGCAACAGCTCCTACAAAAAAGCCTTTTGTGATGTCAGGGAAGAGGAAATTCATGCTGAGGCTTTTGGAATAACTGATCAACTCTAACACAGTTTGTTGGGGTTTTTTTTAGKTTTTTTTTCCCCTAAAGAATAACGATTTTAAGACCTGTCAGCTGGAATTAAAGATGTATAATTTCTTCCTTATGTATATTTATCTCCTAAGCTAGTCCAGTACTGCTAACCTCTGTGCCAAGGCTTTTCAGTTTTTTAACCTGTGAACAGCAGGCTCCTGGACTGGAAGGCTCTAAGGTCTCCCTATGAGGGGTGGAGGGAAGAAGATGGTTGACTGATACAGGCAATAAGGTGGTTCCCACATTGTGAACACACGTGCCATGACTGGTGTTACACGCAGACTTTCTTTAATCAACTACGGACAGCTATCGACTATTTTTTCCAAGACGGGCCAAGCACTATAGCCAACACTTCCATCATTTCAGATCTCCCTCCGAAGAGAGCTTTGGGACTTACTTTGTCTATCAGAGCAGGAAAGAAGGGGTTAAGTCTGTTTCTCTCCAGTCTTTGGAAGGTGATTAAATGTGTTTTGTTTCATCAGTGCTATGGTTTTTGATAAATCCATTCTAAGCACTACTGCCTCTTCCTATTACCCCTGCGCTTCTACAACATATGCTGTAATCCTGGGGTTGCGGAGAGTGTGTCAACATTCTTGAGAAGTGCTAAGTGACACATACAGTTGAACACAATCGTTATGTATTTTAGTTACACTGAAACAGTCAGCTAAACAGTTTAGTTACACATTTATCAAGACTGCACTTTTACACTATAATTAAAGGACTTTTAAAAAGCAGTTTATACAAGGGAGAATCCTAGCGTTTTTCCTTGCGTACAAACCAAATCCCTAGGCATTACTGCTTACCAGCATGCCCAATTAGATTTAGCACCTGCAAGAGACACCTCCGGGTGTGGCACCCAGTAGGTAAACAAAACACTTCTTTTCCAGGCAGAGCAATTATTTTTAAATGGGTTGTTCTTGTGCAAATAAGACTTACGAGTCCAAACCAAGGCTAACCTGGGTAGATTTTTAGTTATCCTAAAGAGCCCAAATTCCAGCAGCACCCACAGGCCTCTGTTACAGCTCTCCAAAAAATCTTGTTTTATACTGCTAGGATTTCCATGAGCAATACCCATCATCCAATTAACTAAACTTTTAACATCTGACAAACAAATACCAGTATTGTTTGCTGGGTATGAGTCTCTAGCCATTAACTTGGATTTCAGCAAAACTATTTAAAGCCTGCTTAACCTCCAGATCAGTGTTAGCAAGTGACAAAAGCCATTAGATTTATATGGTAGTAAAAACTATTACAAGCATCTCCCTTCTTCCCTCCCCAAATTTTCCAAAGCAGCAATTAGGTACCCAAGCCTAGTGAAGTTTATAAGAAACACTTTAGTGCTTTATTTGCTTTTCCAAGATCTTTCCCTTGGAGTACCTATTAATCAAGAGAAAATGTCTGTAATCTTTCAGGACTATGACTACACACAGGAGTCCCAGCAACTGTGTTAGACACTGTGCACGCCTCAGATACCACTACTAATGCACTTGCCCTCCCAACCAGCCAAATACATTCACAAATTCATACATCATGAGTGAAGCATCCATACTTGTCCAGTTGTATTAACCCAAGGCATTAAGGGAAAACTCATCTTTATTATACCAAGTGTGTTTTTTTCCCCATTCCTTCTGAAACATTTCCACAAATCTAAATAAAAAAAGGTTTCATATATTCACAGCAGCAGACTAACTGACCTCTGAAGGCAAGGATAACACAGCATAACTACCCTCTAATAAACCTCATGTATAGGAAAGATAGAAGAGGAGATATTTTTTAATGACAAATAGCACAAGTGAAAAGCATTGGAAGTKAACAAAGGCATTACTTTCATAAAGGCACTTGCATAAAAATGCACATGGTCCCTAGGAAGGTGAATAAGTCATGGTTAATTTTGTTTTTACAGCTGGGAAGACCAAGGCATAAGCCTCAACATTCTAGCCAGGTTATGCAGTGAGTCAGTGATAGGACATTGCTGAAACTCACACCAAGAATATTCTCTTCTACAGAAGTTTGTTCATTTCCAAATTAAAGAGATATTCTTCAAACCTGAAGATATTCGTATTAAATTTCTGATGTGAAAACCTTCTAGACTATCATGAATTCTCACAGGCTTCTTGAGAAATTACAATCCCCGTGCACTACAGATACATGCTTACAGATATACAAGTTAAGCATATATGCTTATCAGTTACAAACAGTAAGAAAGGCTGTGTCAGCACTTACTCCTGGCAACGCGTGGCTATTGAGTGACTCTCCTTCTGTTTCAAGCGTGGGTTCCCGAACTAAACCAATCATTTTAGGTAGTTTTTCATCCCTTTCTCCAGAATCATCACAAATGCTGGATCTGTCCAAAGCAAAAAGAAAGATATCTCTGGAGATAGTAAGTGCTGAAAAAAATCTGAGAAAGCTTCTCATGTGTGATTTTTGCATGCAAACCATGGCTGTTCAGCTAATATTAAAAACTACCAACTCATTCTTCCCACATCCAGCTCATTAACCTCTCAAGCCGTTTTCCTCACCCTAGCCACCTCTCAGAAGATTCAGCTTCTGACCATGTGGTTAGTAAAACCAACACTGGTGAATCAGAGAGAAAGGGAATGCTGTGGGAAAAGAGGAAACATGGATAGCTTAGAACAAATTTGGAAAGAAAATGTTTTAAGAAAGTTTGAGACAAGAATTTTTTTTCTGCATCCCTTATTCCAGAGTTGCAAAGTAGTGCACTTTTTACAGGAAAAACACCAACACAAAAACAGGAAATATTTAATAGGACATCTTCTGACGCTTGCAGTGAACTTAAATTTTTTTTTTTCCTAACAACCATACTCAGATAACACAGGATTGAAGAGAGACATAAATTACATTGTTCAGGTTTGTAGAGCCATACTTATTTACATACAGATACAAAAATTAAAGCCCCGTTATTAGATTGACACTGGTACTTCGTAAGTTAGTTCACATTTGTTCCAAAAATCAAGGCGACCGTTTAACAAAAAAAAAAAAAAAAAATCCACATACAGTTAGATTATTTCAGCTTCCTCATTCAAGTTGAGGACAATACAAAAATAAGGTAAGACATCAGACATCAGGAGAACAAAGCAAAGCAAGTGTTTCAATCTCCACAGAGGAGAAGAAAAAGTATCTGAACATCATACATAGCTCCATTCCATTCAGCCCTTCCATATTGTTGAAGGGCATACAGATCCTAACTAGATACCATCATGAGAAAACGTTGCTATTTAAGCTATCCTGCTGATATCCCCAAGCAGATCCAGAGAGAACAAGGTCTTCCTATCTCCCTCCTCTAAGGGGCCTCAGCTGTGCTCCTACTGTTCTAGACAATGAGCACAATTAAGTTTTTATGCATACTCAGTTCATACAGTTTGGTTCTTTGCATCCTTTTACTATAGGCTTAACCTTCCTGGTAAGGCTACAGCAGCACTTTGGAAAAAGAATTTCTAAGAAAGAGGACACTGCTTCCCCATGAGTATTTCAGTAAGCTTTATAACCTCCCCTTACCGAGGCTGCCCGTTGTCCTCAGATGATGAGTGGAAGCTCTCCATCTCCTCACTGTTCAGGCCCAGCTCAGACCCATAGCTCTGGTGCACCAGCTGCCAGAATTCCTGCTTGGTCAGCCTCTGGAAGAAAGTGAGCTAGTCAAGAACTACAGTATGGGACAGTAAGGTACAAGAGGTAAAACAGTAAGAAGTTTGAATTACGCCACAGCCTTTAACCTCAATTCTGACAAGGACTGAAAGCATTTAGGTATCATATTTCAAGATTGTATTTCAGCATTTTGGGGAACTGTACTCCCGTCTACTCCATATTTCCAACCCATCGCTGTTCAAACAATAACATCAGACATGAGAAAAATTGTTATTTCAAGAAAACACACACTTGTAGCCACTACTTGCTTCTTCACGCGTCACCAATGTTTTCACAGATATCTTCAGGGTAGCTCTCTYGAATTTCACTCGATACAGCAGAAGACCAATAACTAGTAGACAGCCAGGAGCTCCCTCTTTTTTTTTTTTTCTTGGGCAAACTGCTTAATAGATACATGCCTGTTTCCGCAGGATGCTCAGAGCACGTTACAAACAGTGAGAGGCTAGCGTTTCAGTCACTACAGACAGCAATGTCTAGGTCAGCCARCTGTCCACTTTGCCAAGGTGGGACAGGAGGTCCTCACTTTGGAACGACACCAGAACCCCCTTTACATAAAATAGTTGCTTTTGCTCAGTAACAGTGTTACCCTGACTCATCACTAGCTACTCTTCCCTGTCTCTATAATCTCTCTGCCRTCCTCCATGAATTCTCACAGCTACTGGGATATATTTAAGTTCTCTCAGATCATCTGGAAAATCAGGAAGTGAAAGTAGTATGACAAACTCATATCGGCAATGCATGCAACTAGTTTCAAAGTCCACTTCAGCTGCAAAGGGCTCAAAAAAAAAAAAAAAAAAAAAAAAGAGAAAGGAAATAAGATTCTGGGATTTAACAGAGCTCAAAGAGCAATACTAGCGATCTTAAAAAAGACACACCACACTGGAAAATGTGCCTCAGCCACAATCCATATTGATCAAGGGAACAGAACTGTGCTAATGAGGCAGTAACACAAGTACTGCTTTCTATTTGCATGAAATGATCACATTAAATACCCATGCATTATTTAAAGGGCTTTTAAATGATCCTCTCCACCCCCCTGCTCCACCTGTAGAGTGTCATACTACCRGCAATTTTAGACAGACGTAAAAAAGCTGTCCCACAAGCAGGAGTGTAAACGCACGCCCGTATACGCGCTCGGCGCTCTCCCCCGGGGCTGCCGGCACCCGCCCGCCCGCTCCCCGCCCGCCAGGCCGCGCTCCCCGCGCTCCGTCCCGCCGGGAGGGCGCCTGTCGCCCCGCATCGCGACAAACCTGGCGCTTCCCGCCGCGCGACTCCCCGCCGGGCAGCGCGGCTCCCGGGACACCCCCGGCCTCACCGGGTGCCGCCGCGCTCCCACTTCCTGCTGGGCCCGCCCGGCGGCGGCTCCCGCCAGCGGGGCCGGGCAGCGCCTTCCCCGGCAGCCGCCGCGCTCCGYCCGGAGGGGGCGCCGCCGGCCCCGGGAGGGAGCGGGGCACTGGCGGGCATCGCCACAGCGCCCGTCCCCGCCGCCGGGACACCCACCGGTGGGTCCCTCCGCCCCCTCGGCCTCCGTACGGGACCCCCGCATTGCACCGCGAGGGAGCCGCTCCCCCCGAACAGGGGGAAGGCGTGCGAGGGTCAGGGCAAACCCAGCCCGGTTCAGGACGCGGCTGTTCTCAACCACGCTCTAGGAGGGGTTTTTCCCCTCGGGTACTTTCCAACACAACAAGTTTCAGGCTTTTCAGAAAGCGGCTGGCACAGGCATCCCGTTGGTAGAGATCAGCTGCAAGGTATTTAATCCTACCGAGGACAAAAAACACAAAACACACATACAAAGCAAGGGTCRTAACAAGCAAGGCTAATGCCAGCCTCCCTCTGCCATGGGGGTTTGTTCGACAAAGCAATGTYGTGCTAAAAACACATGCATCAACAGACAGCTGCCTTACTTTCCCCAGGCATGCTGTTACTTTGGAGCAGYAAACTCAACCACAAACAACTACCTACAGCTGTTTTCATTAAACGGCTAAAAACAAGAGTAGGCATTACGTGGTTTCAAAATATGACTGAGGTGTATCTTTAGATAGCACACCTTTCGACCAGAAATTAAAGGACAGAAACAAAGCCACTTTCACTTGTTGCCCAATATTGCCAGCACCTTTATTTCCAGTCATAAGAAAATAACTGGGAAATAGCTAATGTCGCTAATTAAATTCACTAGCACGTTCTGCACCAGTCTGTGGGCAAATCAGACTGCCCTTGTCTGAAAGCTCAATGGCTTGAGGAAAGCAGAGAAACCAAGCTATGCATTTTAGGAATCTATAGAGCTGTTTCCTGTGATTTTGTGAAGCCAATGTTACCAACTTCTGCTTCTAAAACAGAACTCTTGCACTCTGCTCAATTATTCCTAGCTCAGCTACATATAGTAAGTTGTTAATGGTCACAGCCCAAGATCAAACCAGACTTGCTTTGTTGTATCAGAAAAGATTAGTTCTGAAGGCAAAGGAGGGCACAAATTTTCTGGGTCAGACTTCTCAAACCATCCTCTCAGAAACAGAAGCTCTGAAGCTTGAAAGGCTGAATCTAAACATGAATTACTTTGCCCACTCAAGGTGATGGTCTATGCTAGGTTTTTCCTCAGTTCTCTTTGTATGCAAAAACAAAGGCTACCACAAGGAGCTGGGACACGTTTTTGTCTTTTCAGTCGGGAGCATCAAACATCAATACTTTGTTCCATGCTAGACAAAGTGGTGGCATGGCACAAGCAATACTACAGAATACCACTGACATAAGCAAAGCCACTGATTTTTACCCACTATGGACAGATGCAGAAATAAGAACAAGAGAGTCTGTACAGGTTTACTCCTGAGACAACCTCCCACCACACACCACACTCCCACCAGGCAACTCTGATGTGGAATTCTGTCTGATCACTTGTTCGCAAGGGAAAACAGTGAACTGCCCCTCTAACTGCCCAAACATGAAGGTCAGAATCAACTCAAGCCCCCTCTGATTTCTAAAACAACCCTCATTGCACACAAAGGTGCAAATAAACATCTCTTTTTCACAGCTTTCCCTAACAAGCTGCTGGGGAAAGCAGAACTGCTGTCCTAGTAGACATTTGCCACAAGCAGCCCAGCTCATCAGAAATTCTSGTCCCTTCTCACACCTCTAGACTTACCTGCTACAGTGTCTCTGGAGACAGGTGCAAATCTCTACCCAGCAAAGCATAAGAAGAACAATAGGAAAACAAATCCAACTCTAAAGAAGAGGACTCATGGGAATTGAGACCGATTAAGTTAAGATCTTGTTCCATTAGAAATAAGGAACACTSTGTTTGTTCGGGATTTGAATGACCTGCCTAATTAGATTTTAATTTGTTCGTTCGCCCTTAAACTGAAAGGATATTTGACACCCATAAACTTTAGGAAAATAAAGCAAAAGTATRAATGGCATTGCTCTTACTGTCAACAGCAGCCATTAGTAAACTTGTTTTTCCAATCTGGAAAGTCTGTTGCAAAACAGGAATTTTGGCTGATTTTATAAACATGTATTATTGAAAGCCTCAGTGGATATGGAAGCAGCTATCTGTTTTATCAAGACCGGTGTCATATCTCTTCCAGACCTACATTAATGACTCCTTATTTTCCRTGATGCTTCCTCTCCATCCAGGAGCATTTAAAAAGCAACGGCAAGGTAAAAGCTTAAGAGACTCACTCTGAGCATATTTTGCAATAGGAATGGGAAAAAAAAAGTGGAATTTTCCTTGAAAGAAAAAAGTCTTTACATGGACATTTAAAAAAAAAAAAAACAGCCTAAGAAAGGACCATCTTAAGAGGAAGGTACTCACTGATTCCTAGAGGAGCCAAAGTTGAAGCCAGATGCACAGTATTGTACTCTGAGCAAGATCTGAAGGAGAAGCTATGAGCTAGGGAATTACAACTCAGCTAACGGGACCAGGASTCCTATCAGAACAGTGACTCAAAGCTGGGGGACAGCACCTTGATGGCCCAAGTAAGCTTAGGCATGGAACAGCAAGTAAACATTTACTGTTTTTCTTACACAATGCAAGGTAAACAGCAAGTCATTTCTAATAGAAAGSCAGACTTTACAGAATACTACTTGCTCAACTGTCTAGGACATGCGATACTTAAGAAGTAGAAGGCAGAATGGCCACAAGATGGAGATCTGGGAAAGGGCATGCTGACCCTACGGAGAAGTTCTGCAGAGGGTGAAAGCTTAAGGTATATCAGGTAAAGACAGGTCACTCTTCAGAGGTGAAACCTTGTAACACAAAATCTATGCCCARGAAGCACTGAAGAGGCCAGAGCCAGTGACTGAAAGTGACCTCTGCACAAACATGATTTGAAGCAAATGCAATTCCAATCTCCTGGATACAAATCCTGCAAATTTGGGATTATGTGCCAATAGGTGGAGCAAACCAGCACTGTGAGAGCTGCAGAGTTATACTTCTGACAACACCARAAGGACTTCATAATTTAACAGTTGGATGTCACCTCAAGGTCTAGCAGATGTACTCCAGATAACTAAATTATCCATAGGCTTTAAAATACTTAGCTATTTGCAGAGGAAACATTAAAACCAGCTTCTTTTGGAACTGGTTCCAGAGTRAGATTTGGGTTTTTTTTGGTCACGRGCCTTACAAATTCTGACCGGATCCCTTTGACCACTGGAGCCCAGAAACACCATGCTTCACATACTCAGGGCATTGCATACCATGCCAGAGCCTCAGATGTACAAGATCTCTTTCAAATGYATGCTGTCCCTTCCATGGGGGCTTGGGGGAGAAAGCAGTAAGACTGCTTGGATACACCAAGGCCTTTCATAGAATCATTAAGGTTGGAAAAGACCTTTAA
>JASVER010000050.1:662603-744479 GCA_030449065.1 Oceanodroma leucorhoa | reverse complement strand
GCATCCAATAAGGGAGGGAGATTCTCCTTGGTCCTCTTTTTGTCGTTAACATATTTGTAAAAACATTTTTTGTTGTCCCTGATGACAGTGGCCAGACTGAGTTCCAGTTGGGCTTTTGCCACCCCTAGGCTCACCTCTTTCMAGCATGGCTCTATCCCCTCCCCCCTTTGTACCTAGTTTAAAGCCCTCTCGATGAGACCCGCCAACTCATGGGCGAGAATCCTCTTCCCCCTTTGAGACATACGTACTCCATCTGTCGCCAGCAGGCCCAGTGCCTTGTAAACCTCCCCGTGGTCAAAAAAAAACAAAATTCCACCTGTGGCACCAGCCTCTGCACCATGTGTTAATCAGCTGCGTTTTCCCACCACTGAAGAGATTGAGGAAAACGCCACCGGTGCTCCCGATCCCGCAATCA
The DNA here is from genome assembly GCA_030449065.1 of Oceanodroma leucorhoa. Classification (NCBI taxonomy): domain Eukaryota; kingdom Metazoa; phylum Chordata; class Aves; order Procellariiformes; genus Oceanodroma; species Oceanodroma leucorhoa. The sequence goes on along the minus strand of JASVER010000050.1, from coordinate 744,064 downwards.
ATCACCCCAGTGCCCTGAAGTCCCTCTTGATTGCTTTTGGACTTCTCTGCAACCTTGTCGCTGCCTACCTGCATGACCAAGTGGGTAGTAGTCAGAGGGCCATACCAGATGGGGGAGTTTCGTTTCTTTTAGCAACAGGTCAGTGGACACCTGTCATTGTAGCAGTCAGTGGATCCAGCTCTAGCAATGTCAGTTTCTACTTTAACCTCCTCAGTGCCCCTCTATAGATTGATGTAGTTTGGTTAAGCAGTAAAGAATCATAAAGCAGGCCAAGAGGTGATTCAAACTCATTCTAGCAGAGAATCAGAAGGCACTACTACATTGCAGAAGCAGGAGCTTAACCTAACAGAAATCCTGTTTTAAGAAGTAGCTCCAAACATACCACATTAAAAAGCCCTACRTACGCCTCATAGCAATGCTTCATTTTACAGCTGAGAACTCCAAGCAGAAATCCACATAATAGACTTCTATCTTTCAACATGCTTCAGTGCAGATGCAAGAAAGCTAATAACAAGATTACATAAAAAGAATACAGAGAGTTCCCAAGCTACTCAGCTGCACTGGTCCCTAAAACCTGCTGGCTTAATTCATCTCATCTTGCATGCAGTCCATGCCTTCTACATTTTCACTTCTGCTCTGAMATGAAAAATTGTTCCTAACGTGACACTCATTTCAGTGGCAAAGAGTAGAAATGCATGGGAAAAACTAATACTGAACAGCACAAAGCTTGTTGTCTCTGTTCCAGTCCCTTGGATAGGTTTGTATACCTTAATGCCCATACATTCACTCTCCAGCACCACAAACTAACCCAGTAAGTCAATTACCATTCCTGACAAACTTTGCCTAACAAAAGAAAACAAGGTTAGTTCCAGTTGCACATTCCAGTCAAAAGATGACATAGTACATTGCAGGTTTTGCAGTGCTACTGCTGGATTCAAGACGAGATGGTTATGATGTTATGGTTAAATAGTATTTGATATGAGGGATAAGAGATTTGCAGGAAACATTAGTTTTGCCTTAAATGGCACTTTCCTTTATTTTCAGCTTTTGTTTGACAAAAAGTGCCTCTAGTCTGCCCTAAAATTCACATAACAAAAAACTTGTGTGGGTATTACATATAAGTAGTGCAACAGCTTTAAGCCTTTGGGGACCACTGTGGTGCAGATTTATATATGGATATTTCAGTGTTCAACTGCAACTGTGTTGAAATATTTAAACAACGAGAGCCATAAACAGGAAGGAATTGGTTTACAAAAAATGCATTACTTACAGTGATGTTCTGCAAAAGTGTCGGTACATTTTTAGAAAGAAGATCAGCTTAAGTGTCCACAAATTGCAATATAAATCAAGCTAACTAGCAGAAGGTGCCAAAATACTCTTCCATATCATACAGCCTGCCTTTGTTGCATTTATACAAGGTCAGGGGAGTTGTAATGAGTTGGTTGGCAAAGGTTCAGCTAACTTATCTGAGAAGGTGACTTTCAGCTTTTTGCTTAAAAAGAAAAAAGCTTTCACTGAAAAAGCCTCTTGCCTTTTTGATCACAAATTAGCCGTAGAAAATGTGAAGCAAATGCATGCCAATTTAGTAATATCTGCTTGAGTTGGTAGTGAAGAGAAGCATGCAACCTATCCTCAAAGACAAAATGCTCCCTTAACAGCAAAGTTGTAGATAGCAGTATGAGAAGGAAAGGATGAGAAGTTTATCTGGGATCTAAAGTACAAGGAGCTGAAGGACAACATCAGATTAGAATTCTGTGTCAGAAAGGAAAAGATAACTTCTTCAGGAAAGTTTCTTACTCTCCAAAGACGTCTGCTTACATTAGAAAAAGATTATTTTGTTACTTAACCACAGGTACCGGCACTTACAAGCTTACCTTATCCAGCAACACATTCTGCCATAAGCGGAAGATACTGAGGTAGCTTCTGTCTCTTGCACTGAATGATGTGAAGAAAAACTGCAGGAAAAACAAGGTGCAAAAAGGTCACTTGTAGGTATTTTCAAGAAAACTGGAATGCTTTCTTGTATCTTGAATATCCTAAGGTTTTCAGTAATGGCATGCTCCTGTCACACTCAACAAACCTGGGCTCATATTCCTCACACTCCATACTTTTTATCACTCTTAAGCAAGACTTAGTTCCCCAATATCCACATAGTATATAAAGACACTTGCTCTTCTGGCATCCAATTGCCATCATTTGTACCTTTGGCATAAAGGAAGAGCTCCCCCTCAACTAAATACACAGTTAAATCTTTCTCCCACTTCCAAATAGGAGGTGGAACAAATCAGAGATGCATATGCCTATTTCTTACAGGCCACAGCCCTTTCCATCCTTCCAGCACATATTCCTTTTACTAATCTTTTCACATGAGAAGATGTGAAATTAAGATAATTAAAATAAGAGATCAAATTAGATGCATCATTTGTGGTATTAAAATCTTTCCCATTTGAAAGTTTGTTTAGCAGAGAAAAAGGTTTATCTTCCTTGATGCTGAAAGTTAATAGTCAATAAATTGAGAGGGAACAGCCAAAGACAAGGAATCACAATCCCTTCATAAAGAACAGCTTCAGATTCACTCTGAAAAGCTATTCTCTGTATCCAGCCAAGAATTATTATTTTCAAGGCATTTACAGAAGAAGTATCATGAAGTGCGTTGCACATAAGAATGTTCTGCATCATGCTTTTCAGTTTTTCCAAATGCACACCCAAAAACTACATTTCCCAGCACATAAAATGATGTGTTCTATGGGCAGATTTCTCCATGTGTTGAAACCCACAATATCAGAGTCCTTTTGTTTTCAGCAATTTTCTTCCAGGGGCACTTTAAGTCTAGTAAGGTTGCAAAAATATCAAACTCATGGACGTACACTCTGAATTTATGCCCTGAACTTCTAGTTTTCAAATGACTTTCCTTTGAGAATCAGTGGAGCAAAAACTCCCTTACTTTCTGGTTACTGCATCAACAGTAGTAGGGGATTCTGCAATCAAACTAAAGTTGATTTGTCAAGCCAATATGCACAGGGACCAAACCACCAAGTCTGCCTTCTAATCCTAGTTGCATTTAAAGATTTGACAGGGAAGTTACTTATGCAAATTTAAAACTACAACAAGTGCTCTGTGCTGGACATTATCATTATAAAAACCAAAAAAAAMCGTAGTAAATACAGATTTTCACCTTCTCTCCTTTTGTTGCTATTTGTATGGCATTTGGAATGAGCCGAGCAGTTTTCTCCTTTGTCATGAAAGTGATATCCTTCAAGGCAATAGAAATCTAAGCAGAAACAGATTTAATAAGACATATTAAAAATAACTGTTCAGACTAAAAATTTAGAAAGTCACAGAACATGCAGGAGGAACTAAAACTAACCCCAAACCCTGGGATGCAATTCAGTTCAGACCACAAAGGCAATTACTGTCTCCACTTGCTAACCTTAACAGCAAGCATTCCAAAGCAGAAGCAAGTTAAAATGACTTAAGAGTAATTTCCTCTTCATTCATACTAGGACTAGGGAAGCAAGTAGTTCTTCTTTCCTTCCACTCCTCCAGCAACACTTGAGGATTAAGGGCACAATCCCAGCCACATACAAACCACAGACCTGAATGCCAATCCCAATCAGTACTCTATACATAAGGCAGGACATAGATCAGATAATAGACTATCTTGTCTATATCATCTCACAGAAGTTTGCAGTCTAATCCATTTTCACAGAGATTTATTTGCAGTCCAGACAGGGCAAGGAAATCTTCCTGCTTGGGTGTGTTTGCCTTGCATATTAATACTTGAAGTGTTTCTGTTTAGAAGAGCATGGCCTGACTGGCTGCAACAAGCTATTTCCACTCAGCCTAGACCCCTCCCTTGAAGGTAAGGCTGGGCTGCTGCTGTTCAGCTTAGAGAAAGGAAGAACATACAGTTGGATCTTGCTTTTTCCTGTGTGTGCACAAGGTCCTCCACTTACTCTCTCTGTCTGCATCAACACAGCCTGCTAAGGAGATCCCAAAACTTGGTTCTACCATTGTAGCTGATGAGCTCAGATTGCCTTAAGATATTGCTTAAGATATCACTCTGTTAGGCAAGCAGGAACAAGTTGCCTGGATGTATGTTGTTTCAGCTGAAAATCAGTCTTTGAATAGTTTATATACTCAAGGGAGTAATTTCAAAGGGAATTCTAAATTATTTTTTTTTAATCTCAAGCCTACAATAAAAAACATTCAATCATCAAATCCATCTGATGAAGTTAAGCTTGGTTTTCAGTTAAGTATTTCTACACCCCCTCTTTGTCTTAAGTACACGAGCTATTTGTTGTCTGTCCTGTATACTTCAGAGCACACATAGTAGAATTTAAGATATTAACTTAAGGTATGAGCAGTCTCATAGCTGCAGAACATTTTGACACATCTCCATCACCTATTAACTAGGTTACCTTCCCTTCCTCATTCACTGCCTCATGCTATTTCTACAGCAGACGCAACAACTGCTTGAATGAAAACTTTTAACTCAACCTAATTTGACAGAAATGTCACGAATATCTACTTTTGCTCATACTGTTCAAAAGCTACAGACCACAATATGAAAACTTGCAGAGGTCATTTATAGATTCTCTTCAGCTGTTCTTAGATGCTGATACATGCGAGACTAAACCAGTTAAGGTTCAATGCTGGAGAGTTCTTGAACAGGGCAACACTATATACTGTATCACGCTGCTGGTCTTACAGGAGAACATTACATGTTACATCCCCTTATAGAGCAACTCTCCTTGGGAAGGAGAGGCAAATAGTCATCCAGAAATGTAAAGGATCAACTTTAGCATAACTCCTGAACTCCTTCGTATGCTGAATAACTGATTGAGCAGGCTTACTTCAGCATTCAGATGTCTCCAATGTTACCCTCACTTTACGGAGCAACAGATCTGCACTTCTACTCAGGGATGCAGGCTCTTTCTTTTCAGTGCAAAGTTACTAGCATGAGATTGACAGGATAAGATTTGTCTGAGGGACTCTTATATCCTGATAGTACAGGACAAAGAAGTGGGATTATCAAGTGAGCTAAGAGATCTTACTGTGGTCTCCCATCGGAAAATGTTGCTGTGGAAACAGAGCCAGTTTTCAGAGAGATATAAGCGTCCTTGCAGCAGGATATCCTTCTGGAGTGCACAGGCGTAATCTATGGATAGAGAGCAAGAGCAAGTTTACTCACTTATTGCAGCTCAGTTGACCCAAGCCTGTTAACTTAAAATGAGATAAGGGTATTACAATACAAATAAAAAGCTATTTCTTTCACTCTTCAAAAGTCTGTGAAGGCAGACTTGTACTGGGTTGCATCCAGACCATTGTTCTGGGAACACCTCAATGCCAGAGCTGATGAAGTGCTGTCTGTGGGAGGACAGCACTCTATGTATCGACCCCTTGTGCATTATCCTATATTTTCAGAGAAGAGGTATCAGACAAGATCAGGAATACACAGGAGAAGCATTCGTAAGTCAAACTTCAAAGCACCAGACAGAATACACAAACAGAACAAACAGAATACACAAACATTTATAGCCTAACAGATTATACTGTCAACTCCTACATAACAGTAGTTCATATGTTGTAGTAAAATAATAATTTTCCACTAAACAGATCCTATCACTAGCTAAAACTATCTGCAGAGTGAGATACTAAAAGGCAGCTTGAACTACCCAGTTCTTCAGGCAAGGGATATTTTCAGAAGCTGTCACTTTTATTATGATACCGCCTCTGGCTGAAACATCCCTACTGAGAAACAGATTTCATCTAGAATGCAATTACCCATCATCAGACACCTGCTAATTAAGAATAAGAGCAGAGGATTTGGTTGCACTTTTAAAAACCTCTTTGAGAGAACTTTCATAATTTCAGAGCCTGAAGATTCAAACAAAAGGAATTTTCAGAAGTACTACTGCTAGAAAGTTAAGACAGACCGACCCCTTCTGGAAGCTCCAACCTAAAGAAGGTCACCTTATGTATAGAAAATACCCAGAATTCACCTATTCATGCAGGATGTTAATGATTTTAACTTTAGCGGTACCAAAGAGTTGTTATTTTGAAAAGCATTGTATCTGGTATTGTCTGAGCCAGAATTTTGTTTTTGTGTACAACAAGAAGATGAATACAGTTCTTGTTCAAGTACCAAGAGGTTCAGGAGTCCCTCACTGTCATACCTTCAAGGTAAGTCTGCATCTACAGAAGCTTTTATTATGATTTTTAATATTCTCTTGGGTTTTCCCCTCAAATAATCAAGTGGAAATAAAGTTTCTTGCAACAACCATGAGTCATGTACACAAGCCTTTGGAGACATAACTGCAAACAGAATTACATAAATTTGAAGAAATCCAAACCAGTAAGTCTAAGTGCATGTTTAAAGAGAAGTCAGATACCAAAATGCTGGGAGAGCAGGGAGAGGGAAGGCAGCAGGAGTTTGAGGTTATGGACTTGAGGACAGCATTGCCAAGAAGTTTGCATCCAAATTCTATGTTTAGGGGAGGGAGAGGGATTCAGACGTATAAATACTGGAGCACTGGGAAGTGATGAGCAACACCATGACCTACCTACACAAAAGAGAATATCATAACAAAAGGGAGAGATTAGCATTTCTCCTTCGAAGTTTTCAGATCCAGTAACTTAAGATGCTGCTTGTAAACAACATTTTCAGACAAATTAAAGTTGGTGGCACTCCTTTAAACTCCCATTTCGAAAGTCTAAGTCATTTCTCTTTCATTATAAGACAAGAATTGTATTTCATATAATCTTTTTATACAGTGCTCATTACAGGGGAATAGTCGCTTTTTTTTTTTTTAAACAGCTAAGTTAAGAACAGGAGCAGTTACAGTTATTTTGAACAGCAGCAAGTAATTGCTTCTTTGAGCACTGTAAATTCTGTGATAAGTTTCTCTGCATCAAGCAAAGGAAGAGCTCTTTGCTTGGATGATGCAAAGAGTCCTTCCAAAGGAGCACTGCTTTTTATTGTTGAGATTAACCCATTACTAAATATTTCTTCAAGTCCTTGGCAGTCTGTTCATTGAAACTGTGCTTCAGAGTTCGCTCCATGGCTTTCTCCTTACACAAGATTAATGCAGAAACATCAGAACAATGCTTTGAAGTAATATCCTTTTCTTCTGTTTTACTTCTGTACTGAATTCAAGTATTTTAAAAATGCAGAAGGCATTTCAGAGGATAACTGCCTCCTTCTGAGGCTGGAAAAGGACACAGGGATTTAACTTTTTCTGTGCAAGTGAAAGCTCTAATTTCTCTTCCATTAACCTGGAAGGAACTCAGCATGTTGCAAGCATATACTGACAGCCTCTCAATATTCACTTCCTTACAGGTTGCATAAGATGAGACATGAACTTTAAACAGTCACAATGCCACTTTTGTATAAACACAACACCCAATTCTTGGACAGTGTATTTGTTACACAATGCTCGGGCAGCGCAGGCAGGTTTACCTGGAAGACAAGTGATAAAAGAGGGAATAAGGTGTATCACTGCATGCAAAGGAGGTAGGGTTATACACTTGCCTTTTGGATTTTGCAGTGGAGCAAAACAGGAAGTCAGAGCTCAAAAGGAACATTTCAGTGCCAAGAAGTTATGCACCATACTTTGATATGCTCTGCCACTTGCTTCTCTCCCCTCCCACCCTATGCACTTCTCATTAACTCTGCTCTTCTAGCTGAGCTGTACTTCTATGCCCGCACCCATGTCATTAGCCTATGGATAAGTTAACTTGGCTTTACTGGGCTGTGAAAAATGCTCCAGGCATCAGCCAGCCCAGAACTAGCAGATTTGCACAGCACAGCACCAGATAACGTACTTCATGTTCACTACTAGCCTGGGGAGTACTACAACTGCACAGACCAGCGTGGGGCATAAAACGTTATCTGCTCTCAATATACCATGTTGACAAATCCATCCCAGTGCACAGCATTGTAAGTCAGGATAAAATGAAGATTGGTTTGTGTTTTCCAATGATCTCCTATGATGGCTGATGGGAATTACACACTTAAATACTGAATTTTATGTTCTTATACCACATAGGTGGAATTTGTCTCCGAAAAGAGTCTTTTAAATTACAAGCACCCACTGTGTCACTCAATCCCAGAAGTCACATTGATTGAGGTGCCTAGGGCAATGGTCTAGGCTTAGTTCCAGGGAGCAAAGGAAAAGCTTCTGCTAAGGATGATCTACCTACTTAACAGGGTCACTGAAGCAACATCCCTTACCTTTGTACCCAGGTACCAAACCATTACAACTAAGGAATCATTCTCTCCTCCCCCAAATCTATGGCAACTGACTTGGCCATAACTAGTTGCCTCTAAGGTAAAAGAGAGGACTTAGACACTTGCAAGATAGAAAATAAATGGTTATAACACTGCAAGAGGTACCAAGTTAGTTGTCCGTGGTGGAAAGAACATAAAACAAATTCAATGCTCTCAGGATTTAACTCTATCTCTGTTCTTCTCACATTTGCATTGCACAAGCCCATCAATGGACATAGGTAGAGTTTACGTGCTCACTGCTCACCCTGACTCTGCATAGTGATCTTTCTTTTCAGCTTGTCAGCTAACGGCTGTCACACAGTCACATCTCTACTGCTGTCAGGAAGGGTTTTGTCTAAAAACCCAGTAAAAAGTAGCGGCAGTGAAAGACATTAAGAGGCTCCCATCCTGTATCTAGATGAACTGGAGGATTCTTTATCCTCTCCTTCACTTCTCAGCCCCCAAAAGGAATCTGTCTTTTTTCACAAAGCAGGCAGTACAGGAGAGGAGTAGGGACCTGACTTTCCCTGAAGGTATTAGATGCTAGTTCAGACACAGGAAAATAGGAAGGTATCAGCTATAGTTAGAAATTGCCATAAAAAAACCCCACACCTTCACACTCCTGCAATCTGGAGTTATTAGTCAGAAGATAAGCACTTTTGGTGTGATCACATCTTACCTACTATGAGTCTCTCCGAGTCTGGCAGATGAGAAAACTGTCTCTTGAATTCCTCGCTCCTATATTTGTAAGTGGAACTTGAGAGCTGCAACAAAGAATGGTAAAAGGTTAAGCAATCAGATTTATTTTCAGCCACCAACTGTCTTCATACTGGATGTGTAATTTTATCTTGAAGAACAAATGAACATCAAAAGAGCAATAAAGAATAGGTGGTATCTAAATGTGATCACCTCTGTAACTTCATGCTTGCTTATGGAAGAGTGTGCTTCCAGTATTTAGGACAGGACGGGCCAAACTGTGCCCTGTATCAGGCCAATGCCAATTACAAGGCATTACAGTTGTATGATGGCAACCTGCTCCACTAGGACACGTAAGGACACGAGAGCCCCTTCCAGGGCTAAGTCTTCTAGCACAGACTAAATGAAGAGGCAGCAAGGCCACAACACAGGAGGTGACAGAGCAGATCAAGTCCTCATGCAGGCCACTAGCTGGAGACAAAGACATAATCTAGAACACAAATTTCTAATTGAGGTACCATTTCAGGAACACTACAGTGCAGTGGATTTTTTTCCAGTTGCTATAACCAGACCTGTAGGAATAAAGGCCAAAGTTTCCTCCAGTAAACACAAATAGCACCACCACCACCACCTCTTGATTTCCTGACCTGTTCTACATTTCACTCCATATTTAAGAAGACCATTGTCTATGGTTCATTTAAGATTCAAATTGGGTGGTAAACTCAGAGCAAATAAGATTAATCTTAATGGACTTTAACTCCTTATTCTTATAAACAAATCCCCCCACTCTCATTCAAATAAAGACCTTCAGCATGTTCTCCAGAAATTATTCCGCTGTAAAAGCCCTGTTCTTCATTTTGCAGTAATAACAAGGCCATATTTTTTCTTAACAGACATTGGTCACTTATTTTAGGGGCTGTCCTAACCAAATGCTGTATAAGGCAATGACTCAGCTGGACTACAGCTAAGACAGGAAGAAGTCACTTTCAAGTGTTACCAAAACCAGGTAGAAATATACTATAAAGGCCTCTTTTACACCTTTTTTTTTTTTTTTTTTAACCTTTCTAAAGATCTTAAGGACATGGCTGCTATTCTCTCCTTAAGCATCTGCATTACTCCAAAACTTGACATTCACCATTAAACCCATCTCTACCATAACATCAGTGGCTATGTTTAGGGTGGGGAAAGAAAGAAGAAAGGAGGCAAAGAACCACTTTTGACTGTATGACCTTGCAGCATGTTTACTAAAAAAAACACCCAGTTTTAGCACACTCCTGCAGTATGTTAGTTGGTCACGACCCTTTCATTACGTTTGTGCTTGTTGTCAAAACAATCCCAGAACAAAGACAGACTTATCTTCAGCTTGAGGGCCTTTTAATAAACTAGTGCCAATAGTGCTCTCACCTCATCAAGAAGAGATTCCTGATTCTTGCAGTTCAAAAGTTCCCTGAACACCACCCTACACACACACACCCCCTATGATGATCTGTCACGCACCTATACTTGAGAATTGAGCTCTTTTGGCCACAAGAACACGTAAGTGCTACTTCAAGGTCAGCTGTTTAAGTGCATATAACACAGGAGAGGGCAAAGTCACCCTGACTCAGTTCAGCTTTAAAAAAAGCATGTTAATGTTACCTTCTATTACCATCAATAAAAGAAAGTCTTTATGTCTGACCACCGGTGAGTACATATTTGCTGTCCACCAATATTCTGAGCATTGCAATGTAAAAAGGCAGTGAGGGAGGGAGACAGAAAATACATCCATCCCTACCCTTCTGAGAAAAGTAAGCATGAAAGCTTTAGGTGCAACTAACAGGGCAATGTTAGATGTGTCCTCCAAGCAGTATGCTTCCAGTTACATTTCAGCTATTTCTGAGATTATGAAAGTAACATTCTTGGAGAGCATGTCATCTACTAAAGTAGATAGACTATGGTTTCTTGGCCTTGCCCCATTGTGCCCTGAAACGCACGCTTTTAACTGATCATCTGAAACAGGCATCCAATGACTGCACCGCTTTTAAGAAATGGAGTTCTTTGCATTTACTCTGGAAAGAGACATGGAGAAGAATGAAAAGCTAACTCGGATCTGTAAAGCTGACACTTGTCGTTCCAAAGACCCTACAGTTTACAGTCATACCTCAACTGACCGAAGTTTGAGCTCGTGAGGACAGCGTTAATGTACACGGGGAAAAAGGAACTGGTCTGCCACAAGAGCAAAAGAAAGTTCACAATCTTCAAGCCTGATTTACAAAGCCATGAATTAAGAAGCCATGCTTTTAAGGAGGGAAGTACTTTCTCAAACACACTGTATACAGATAAGATAATAGACAAGAGCTACACTGAATTTAAGCATTCTTGTGGTTATAAAACAAAAGGAATCAGGAAGAGGAACACAGGAACATTACAGTATCACAGACACATTTATTTTAGTGCCTGAATCAGCCAGTTCAACAGCTCCAAGAAACCAAACTCAAGGTATCTTGAGTTTTACTTAAAAATGGAATTTCTCTAGATCATAAAAACTACTATAGCTTGTCTGAGAAACCCTTGCTGGCATTTAAAAGTGTTCTTTGTCACAAGTGACAAACAGGCTATAAGAAATCCTCTTATTAATTGTAGATTTCTACTGAGCTCTTAGGACATTTGTGAAGAGCCAGCTCTGAATCTTTATCTAATCAGCAGAAGAAAAGTGAGCACACTGAAGCTTTTTAACCTTATCTTTTCCTTGCATTGTATGAAAACTAGCTCACTTAGATCTCTAATTATTACCTGCTCAGTATGTGGCTTGGTGATTAACAGATCACTCAATGGACTTGGGAAACAACAGGGACAATATTAACACTATTGGCACCATCAACTTCCTTAAAGTGAGGAAAATAAGGCATTTCCATTTCTATGAATACAGCATCTCTCAATCACCATAATAAGACGTGGCAGCATTTGAGGCAGGTTGCCACCTCTGGGTTACAAAACTTACCACCAAATATTAAAAGAAGAAAGGCATAAATTAGGCTGTAGTATGACGTTTAAGAGGTGAAAACAGCAACTCATTTTTAACACATGCACATTTCTAAGTTTAGTCATAAGTCATCAGGAAACACTTTGCCTGAGGATAATCTTAGGCATTTATGGGTATGCTATATTTAATCACCAAGTAAATTATTAAGTCCAGCCAACAACATATTAGCATTCTGAAGCCACAAAATATACCAGAAACCTGTAAAATAGGATAAGCAGAAAAACCTCTTCAGCCTCATTCAGAAAGTTTTACGGAAGACAGTTATGCAAGAACCAGATACTACTTGAAAACACATAACCAAGTGATTCTCATACCTTGTTTAGAAATGAACCAGAGTCCAACTATATAAAGTAATGTTCCAGAAGAAAATATATTGACTTAAATAGGACTGAGTTATTTATATGATAGAAGCCTGTTAAAAAACAGCTTCCCTTCACATTTACATCTTCAAAGTACGGACACTGCAAATAATTTGAGCCATTTAGCAAACTGCGGAGGAAAATTAAGCTACACCTTCTCCCAACAGTACAGCAAAAATGTTAATTGTTAGGAAATTATTTGATTGCACATATAGCTAAGCATGCAAATAGTCAATCAACCTCCTCAGAAAGGCGTGCACATTTTTTAACGTTTGCTAATGACAGTAATAATTTTGCATTTGCTTTGTTAGTGTTTTCCCCTTGTTTTGAGACACCACAAAAACCACATTACCTGACAATTTGCATTCTATAATTTTGACATGCAGCTATGAATACAAACAGCTGAGAACACAGGTAAGTTGACCTCACCACTAGAGTAATACAACTCTGATGTCACCTCATTTTAAGAGATGCACATGTGCTTGCCACTGGGCTTCAGTCTTGGTATCAGTTACCACCAAGTGCTTGGGGTCCTAGAATCAAACAAGCCTATAAGCAAGCTGCCTGACCTGCTCCCCTTTTATGGTCAGAAGCCTCACTTAACCATCAAAATATGGCCACTGAGACTTATGGCTTTGCTCCTCCATCTACAAGCAAGCAAATCCATGCCACTATCTCTACATCCCACTTAAAGACCACCTGATGTGCTATTCCCCAAAGACAGAAGAGCTTGACCTGTACTTTCCTATGAAGTTTCTACACATGGTCGAAAACAAATCTGGAGATATTAGTAAGGTTAGAATGAAAGCACTTTTAATCCAACACTAGCACGTTAAAACAAACATGAAATATCCTGGCAAAAATTGCTGCATTTCTACTGAAGAATGCATTGTTTCTGCCCCCCTTCAAACTCATCTAAAATCCTGCTTAGCATCAGGAGAAAGAAAAAGAAAACAGCCTCCAGAAGAACAACACACAGTCAGAGAGGAGTTTGATTTTATACAAAAAGACTACTTTAGACTACAAGTATTCTTGAAACTTATCTGGTAAGGGAGAAATAAAAACAAACAAAACAAACCAATACCCCACTTTCAGTGAGTCTAAAGCCTCACTAGGCTAGGAGAGAGCTAAGTTAACAGCCCTGAACAAAAGCCTCATTTAACAGTATAGGGCAGGCAAACTTAAGACTTCACATACTCCAAAACAGATTCAGGTGGACTTATCTATAAACACAAGAACAAATCCCATGGCACACTGAGATGACAGCCTCCCTGCTGAGGCTACCTGTAAAACGTGCCAAGTCTGACAAGCCTTTCCATCAGAGAAATGTTGATCCCACTGCAGCCATTTCTTCAGTCCAGAAAATTTCATTATGACCATCCAATCTAATCTATAATGCACAAGCCACAGCTATCCCACAATTTAGCTCCTGCTTTAAAACCAGAGCTGCAATGACTAAATTTCCCTTTGGGAAAGAAAAAAAAAAAAAAAAAAAAATACATTTTACCTTCTTAAATTAAAAGTCACCCCTGATGGAAGAATCCATCCTAGCTATGGATAATTCTCCTAGTGGTCTGTTGGTTAATCTTATCTTCACTTTGTGAATTATTTTCAGATTGTGAGCAAGTTACCCCATATCTTCTTTTGGGGTAGGGATTAAGCTTCTCAAGTCTACCAGCAAAAAGGTTTTTTTCAGGCTTATTCTCATGGCTTTTCTGAATCCCGTCCTATTTTCAATGTGCTTCTTGAGAGTTAGACATAGCATTGCAGGAGTCACTGCAAACACACACAAATCCAACTCAAATTTGCTTTTAAGCACAGAATCACAGTGGAAGCTCATGTCCACGTGACTACCAGTCTCCCTTATCTTTTCAGAGTTCTAGGGCACAGTTTTCTATTTCTTCTGAAAACAAGCACGAGGATGTATTTTGAAAGTGTCAGACTTGTTCTCTGTTTACCCTGTCACAAGCAAACAGTCCGGATCCACTCTGTTACAGTTATCTACTTTCACTAACCATTCCTTGTCAGAATCACAGAAAAACTTTGTGTTAGAAGTAACTTTCAATTATTGAGTACTCATAAGCTTTACTAGCAGTAACTTACTGCTCTTTTCTTTCTCTTGAGGCACAAAAATATTAAACTTGCACAGGGAAAGAACCACTCACAAGACCTGAAAATCAACAACACCTTACTTAGGGTGACTTACTGTGCTGTGTACAGTACACTGTGCACTCTGGGACTGGATGTGTATAGAATGTCCACTTTTGTTTTTTTAAAAAAGGAGCTATTTGATCACACCTGGTTATCCACACAGTTGTATTTAATTCATAGGTTATACAAGGCATGTCAACCAAAAAAAAAAAAAAAAAAAAAAAAAAAAAAAAAAAAAAAAGAGAAAAAGAAAAACAAGCAACTGTTGCCAGGGTTGGCTCAGCCATTGTATTCCCTAGGAGCCTGCTTTCCAAAAGTTCCCATGCTCTCAAGGAAATGGAAACAAGCTCATAGTCACAGTGGGAGGGGGAAGAGTTTAAGCAGCCAGGACTATTTTACTTACATTCATTACATGCTCTTCTTCATTTACCCTTAACTTGTCTGGATAGAGGAGTCTCATAAGCACAGGGCACTCTTCCAGTAGGCCACTAGTGGACACAGGGCTGTGCACTAGGGTTATTACATCTCCTTCTATAGCCCAGCCCCCCTCTTATTTGCAGAGGTTGAAGGAGAAACAGATTTTAACATTTCTTAGTAACTGAGCAGAAAACAAACCAATGGCAGTTCTCCTTCAGTGGCATCTGTGTACAGGCAGAGCAGCATCCAGCAAGAATTTTGGTGCAACTATGTCTTTCTTCTGTTGGAAATTCAAGGAAGGGTTATTAAAATACAGGGCATGAGCAAATACTCAAGCTACTGTATTTTCTAGGGTTTTGTTTGTTTGGGGGGTTTGTGTGTTTGGGGTTTTTGTTTGTTTGTTTGTTTTTGTGTGTGGTGGTTTGTGGTGGGGTTTTTTTGTGGGTTTTTTTTGGTTTTTTTTAAATCCTATGAGATCCTAAAGGGTAAAGACCAAGTCCCTAATCCCCCCCCAAATGATGTTACTATTAACTAGTTCTCACAGATGCATGGGCAGGCACACTAGAAATGTTATATAGACTATTATTACCACAAACACCGGTAGCTTCCAAAAATGCAGGTAGGAGGAAACTCCTCAGAACTATTTCATTATGGACAGCTTCTGAAATATTGGATGCCCACTTACAAAGCATTTGACACCCAGGGTCATGAAACTGACTGAATTAGGTACTTCCAAAAGGGAGATTGCTCCTATTTATTTTAAAGACTGGGTCTTGGACATCAAAAGTGCTGTGTCACACACTCCCCTGCCTTATCTGTTCCTCCACTTTTGTCCCACAGATGGCACCTCGACAGTAGTCCAGCCCTCACCAGCTCCACTGTGGACATCAGCCTCATCAAGCCATCATTGACCTGACACACGGTAAGATTCTGCTTTTGTGAAAAGCAGTTCTGGTCGACTATTGACCAGGGAGGCCTGTATCACAACTGTTTACCCCACAGTGTGACATGAACTCCACTGGACTGGAATCCTGCTCACAAAAGGCCTGGTCATCTCCTGCACCTCCCCAGCCACCTTGCCCTTCTGAGAGCAGGAAAGAAGGTCTCATACTTGAGCTTTGCCTATGTAAGTACAAGTATCAAATCATGTTGGAGCACAGCTTGGAAAACAGCCTACAAAATCCACCACCAAAGTTGTCACAATTACAATTTTGACAGACAAGAAAATCTAGCATCATATGAAATACTGGGAACTATGCTGCTAACATCAGGTTATATAATTAGAAATAGAACAAAAGTATGATTTTTTGTGAAGAATTTTTAAATTTGGCTTCCTTCCCAAGCAGAAAGAAAACTCAGACTTAACGTTTAAAAAGATGAAAGATGTAAAGTTCTTCGAAGAAATACCTTTAAATTGCATAACCAGTTAAAGATTTTTTTTTTTTTTGTTCATTTTCTTTAGAAAAACAATAGAAAAGATCTGGAAGAATTTTGTAACAAAGTCTTTCAGTTTAGAACACGTGAGGACCTCTCCCAAGTTTCTCCTTCAAGATCCCACCGGAATTAGCTCAATTTCACAAGCCATTACATTTCATTGAAATAGGGTTCAGCTGAAGCTATTCCAACAAGGTCTATATTTAACCTCACAGGGCTCTACTCTCCACTCAATGGAGGTGCAATTTAACTTGTACACATTACCAGATGACAGCTCAGGATATAGTTTTTGTATGTACCCTCTATCAAGAGGGAACAGCACCTACTGAATATGCATCTTGCAAACACAGGAGGAAACACTTCAGGCATACAAAAAACTAAGCCTGCTGGGAACACATTACAGCTGAGAAGGCCTTCTTATCAATGGTAAGAAAGCCTCTTGTCATTAGTAGTATTATAGACTTTTCCCTGAAAAAAAAAAAAAAAAGATAGTTTGGATTGACAATATCCCCTGCTTATTCTGAAGCAATTGCTTTGTAGTATTCAGTACTTACTCTCTGCAAATAAGCATTCTAAAGCATTTTTAAATGGTGAAGCCAATGTTCTTTCATAACAACTCTGATTTGGATATAAAATCTCAAGTTTGACACATACAGTGAGGAGCAAAGCATACGCTCCATTTCAGAAATAAAACTGACTGAGGCATGAAGCTAATGAAAAGTCAGAAGACACACACCCCCTACACACACCTCCTCCTTTAGCTGCCTGCAGCCTGTTCCAACCCATGCAAATCCCTGGCCAACACTCAGGCAGCCTCTATGACTTCCCCCGCCTCTCACTAACTTGCTCAGAGCCAGTGCTGGACACCATCCAGCAGAGCCAGCCTAGCGTTCTGCCAGCCTCCGCTTGGATGCCAGCTTGGAAAACAGGCTGAAACACACTAGCCTTGCAGAACATGCACACAAATGCTGCAGCAAGTGGTCAAACAAAACTTAGAGGTGGGGGGGGCGCAGAGCTGCCCAGCTCCAATCTAAAAATCACTAGTATCTAAACGGATTTTGGGAAGCAGACTGCAGTAGCATAGGTCATTTCAAGTTCACAAAAGTCCCAAAGGGGACAGCAGAGTAAAGTACCATCACCAGGGAAACACCAGCTTGGAAAGGAGCACTCAATTCCCAGTGCCCCTCCTCTTTGCGTCACTGAAGGCTACAGCCCATGCACAGGCTATGCACCAGTCTTAAAGATAGAGTACATCTACACCTGGTAACTCGGTGTGGACCCAAATTTAGTCTCACACAAGACTCGGCCATTGTCTGCTTTATAAGTCAAGCCCTTGCTAAGAGACCTCCCTAGTCTGGGCTCCAGAGCAGGGAGGGGAGGAGATCAAGCTCCCAAAATGAGTATACTACCATCTACCCCTTCACCAGCTGCCCAGAGCTCAGTTCTTCGTAGGCACAGAGCAGACGCTTTGAGGCAAGGGATATAGGGCTTTGCATGCCTGCCAGACCTCTCTGCCTGCTATGAAAACACCAGGCACACGTCTACTCTGCTTTCTTTTTGCCATCTGTCCCCTTCCAACTGTCTTACCTAGGACTTGTCTGCTGCATTTCTGCAAGTAATTAAATTAAGTCAGGCTCCAACTGCAGTTTGTGTAGGGGACCGTTCTGGAAGCGAGGACGACTACATAGGAAACAGCACGCTGCGTACGAGCTTCACCTTGCACAGATCGCAAACGAAAGCGGGGCTGCGGAGCCCCTCTTTGCTGCACGGCACCACCCATCCCCAGCTGCAAGACTGGGTCTCTAGAAGCTATCACAACACACGTACTGTTTTAGAGCTACTGAAGAGGCAGGTGTCTCTGCTGCATCCACCTCGCTCACTGAAGGCCCAGCCTCCTACACCTTGTATCCCCTTGGGCACTTGGCTGAAGGTAGAGCTAAGTGACTCACTCAACAGCAGGGAAGAGAGATCCCTCTCCTAGCACAGCCCTACTGAGGAAGCTGAAAGAAGAAACAGAAAAATGCATTTCAAGGCATTTTAATCACTCGTATAGTCAGATTTAAAATCTGAATGCCTGAAAGGAGAAGATAAATGTGGCCCCATTGTGCTCAATTACAGTCTTTCTGCCAGCCACAGCTGCTTGCTAGGACGGAGCAGTTGTCTTTGTGCACCTAGCTGGGTGGTGGCACTTTAGACGGCCCGCAGTTCTGTTGTGAAGATCAGCTACATATGTAAATAGCAGGAACTAGTTTCACCAGAAAAACAGGCAACTCTTCTGCCTTCCCAAAGAAAAGCTAGGATGCATCACAGGGAATCTCTGGGTGCTGAAAGAGCAGCAAGATATTGGGAGGCAAATGTATACAGAAAAATATTCATTGGCGATTTCTTTCCATCAGAAAGACAGTAAGAGGACTCCAAGTGATCTCAGAAAGGTCCTGCCAAAGCCTGGGTATCAGTGTGACTCAGGCCTCAGAAGTAGCATGAGCGTAAAGTGATTTAAGTGCATTTCCTGTTTATAAGATAACACCACCTTGAGCTGATTAAACACCTGAATCTGGAAGTTTGCAATTAGCAATAAGGCTGATCATTTCAGTTTCAAATACAATTATTTATAACTGCTACCAAGTACCTCTGAGTTTGGATGAAACAAACATTTAAATTTTAATTAAGAAGGTTAAGCAAAAAGTTCAAGAGATTTGGACACTTCCACAGAAGAACATCTTCCCCGACTCTGAACAAGAAACTAAGGTGCTTTTAGCTCTTCCAGGAGGCAAGAAGCTCCAATCTCAGATTTACTCAGCATCCTCATCAATACCATCCGTAGCTGGCAATAACTTCTTTGGACCTGGTAGCAAAATTATGCCTGCAACGCCTCTGCCAAAGACCATGTTTCATACTGCCTCCCCAAGACACTAGTACAAGCCAAGTTCCCAGGAGTCTTAAGCACCTAGCTCCTTTTCATTTTAGGGAAAAACTGTGGATCTGCTTTCCTGACTTCAAAGATGCAGCATTCAAGCAATCTTCTTTTTTTTTTTTTTTTTTTTACGTAATTTTATCACAAGGATTGGTGATAAAACTATTAAAAGGATAAAAAAAACATTTTATTTTTTTTAAGGATTCAAAAGATTAAAAAACAAAAAAAACCAAATCCCACAATACATCAAGTTCTAAAACAAGCTTAACACAAATAAATCAAGTATGTTTGTATGAACTCTGCAGTTACCATTTTAACACTGTGTAATTGAAATTAGTTTGTCACCCTCCCAACACCAAGTTACCCTTTAGCTCAGATAATTTGTCAGCTCTCCAGTTTAATTTCAAGTCCTGTAACTACATTGTCCAGGTTTCAACAGCCATAAGTGTACTAACTAATATGGTGCAATGGCAATTAAAAGCTCAGTCAGGATGATTTCCTTTTGAATAAAGAATACATTCCTTTCTGAACAGCAGTTTCATCTGACTCATACTTCTTCCTACAGCATGTGTGCAAAACAATTAACCAATGTTATTTGTTAAGAACATCTGTTCCTTCACCTGATCTTTCACTGCAGGCTGCCTAAGTAATGAAAAAAAAAACAAAAACAAAACCAAAAAACTCCTTGTCTTTAGACTTACTTGATCCATTTAATAAGTAGGGGAAAAACATCCAGACTTGGGGTGGGGAGGGAACCTCATACAATAAAGTAACTATAAGACATTACTTCTGAACTCTGACCTTCCTTACCTGCAACAAAGTCCCACCAACACTACTTAATACAAAAGTAGCTAAACACAGAAGGAAAAGAATGGCATATCCCAGTTGCACTTTTCCCTCTTTACTCTCACAGAACTGGACTCTGGCATCTCCAATCTGTATTTAAGTTTAGTAAAAGTACCCAAATATTGGGCAGAAAAAAGGTCATGAAGGAAGCAAGCAATCCTCTTGGTAGTAAGAGTGATAGCAAGATACATTTTGAAAAAATATGACTTCTCAAAAGATTTACTCCACTTTCACTTAGCACTTCACATTTCATAACTGATCTGTGCCATTTACTTTTCAGCAAGTCATAGAAGGATACATAAATATTTTGCATCAGGACTATGGTGAAAACCTGTAGGAGCGTATTAGACAAACTACAACAGTAGTTACAGTTAATGCAGTAGCGACTGTAGCCAACTACATGAACTGTGTTGGTATCAATCACACTGGTCACCTCACTAAGCCTGTGACTAGCCCTACTGCGTTTGAAATTACACGGAAAATAGCACTCACCAAGCAATTGCCCCAAAACTATTTTTCTTATGAAATATCTAATTTGATCTCTTCCTTTTCTACCTTAGAAACCAAATGCTACCAGATTTCATTGAACCATTYTCAGCGAAGACAGACCATACATCATTTTTCTTCAAATTTATACAAAAATGGAACGCAAGCGGTCAGCTATTGGGAGACACGTATATCAGTACAAGCTGATCAGAGCTACATACACACCATGGTTCATGATCACATACCTCCACTCATTCTGAACAAGGGGTGATATCTTGAGTCCCGGTGCATAGGCATAGCAGAAAACAGAGGGAGAAGCTGAGAAGTTGTACGCGCAAGCTGAAGTGACTTCATCCATCATTTCCCTAGGGGCTTTAGGAGGTTGCAATAATAAATACACAATCCGAACACATTACCAAAGTTAAAGCTTGTGCATGAATATCCCAAGTGTAGGCTTTACTGCCGATATCACCAAGGAATCTTGACATAGCTCAATTAGTGCATAACCATCTGCTGCACAGGATGAGAAAGAAAATATAAGTTCCAAAGTAGTCATTAGCAGAAAAGYCATATATTCTTGTCTAGAATGCTCTTATGTTCTTGGATAGGTAAGTATGTGTCCCAAATCATCTAAACTTTGACAAAATATTTCAGATTTTGTTTTGTTTTGTTTTTTTTCTTAAACATCTCCTGGAGAATTTTCTACTCCTAGTTACTGCTAATGACTTAATTAAACGTACCACTAAATAATTACATCCTGTACAGTTTTGTTTACCTGTCTTCTTTCCCTCCAAAGGGATGCAAGTAGCTCACCTGTAGCAGACTTGAAAAAGACAATATTACACCACTGCTGCTTTGCAGAAATACTGAACAGCAAAGCTGTATCCAAACCAAAGACCAAAAAAGAGCTTAATTTCCATCTCCTGGATTTGCCTTTTAAAGCTTTCATTCCATAAGCTGTGAACTGCCCTCTCATTGAATGGGTATCATAATTCAACCAACTCCATGCTGATTTTCTGAACTATACTGCATTTCCAATGGGTTTGCTCCCAGCAACTTACAAAATAAGTAAATCACACAACTCTGAAGTATTTTCTTCCTCATCTAACTTTCAGATTCTAGACTAATTCTTTAGGTGTATGTARTAATAATTCATATTATATAGAACTTCCCACTGCTGCAGCCAGGGAAGGCTTATTTAGACAGGGGACCAACTGCCAGTCTTTGTTCAGAACAGGCTGAAACTTGATGGCAGCCAGATCTACCCCAGTGCTCAGTTTGGAGCTGCATCAACAGCAATAAAGAGATTCCCAGAGTGAAAATAAGTGAGAAAAACACTTAGCCTAATCAGCCATGTTCAAGGACTAGTTGGAACTACAGTTTATCTTTTCCTGCCATTTTAAAACACTGCTTCTGTATAATCAGTGCTATCACAGGGCTTAAAAAAAAAAAAAAAAAAAAGGGCACCTATTCTAGATATTCCAGATAGGTAAACAAACCAGTGCTACAAGTACAGCAAAAGCTATTAATACTAAGGTTACGACATTTCAGAAAAAACAGCGTAAGGGTACTTAAGATTTTTATTCTCTTGAGAGACCTACAGCATTTATCCAGTTCTCATCCTCCTTAGCAGACTGCTTCATACCAGCAAATAAAAAGCAGGCTAAAAATCCTCCGCCAATGTCACGAGCCATGATGTCTCTCCTTCACAACCCAAGCATTTGGAGGCACAGATGAGAAGAAAAGCTTTCTTCAGAAGTAACATACCAAGTATACAACACAGGAGATGAAGCAACCGTCAGAGGGCCTTAAATACCAGCCTGCCAAAACATAGTTACCCATTTAACAAGCCCAGTAAACCATTCCCAGAGTGAACATGAGTCTTCAGAGAAAGTTGCAAGAAGCATTCAAACAACTATAGATGCAAGAAATATTTCATCTAACCCTTATTAGTCTTGGGCCCTAAAGTATAACAACTGTATCTGTGCTGCAATAAGTTATCTTCCAAGTTGTAACGTGTATCYGCATCCCTCCTGTGCAGGTTTGAGTCATATATGTTTATCGTATTCTTGGCATACGTATTCTCACACGCTCCCACAGACTAGCTCTTTCTCATAGAAACCAAATCGACGTTTGTCAAAATTCAAAATCCTTTTCCAAATCTTGTGCAACCTCACTTGTTCTTGTATWATGAAAAACAAAAGGCTTACTTTCACTTTTCACCGTATCATTTGTTTGCTTCTATTGTCGTACTCCTTCACAGTGACCAACCCTTTAAACTGACATTACATTGCAATCAAATTGGCTTTTTTAAAGCCTCTTTTATTATCTTCTTTCCAATGCCTTCTTGGCACCTCACACTTCCAAATTCTTAAACAAGCCTCCCAGATAAAAGCAATTTGCTGAGAAATGCTCGTTTGATTTCAACTCTTTCCACCTACCTTTTCATTGCAAGGGAAGGACTTACTTTTTTGTTCTTTCTTTCCACAGGCATTCTTCTTATTGTAGACATATGTGAACTTTGACTGTTCATTAAGAGAAACTAGAGTGCCCAGACAGAACACCCTCACTTTTGATGCAAGGATCCTTTTCATTAGCTTGCTCATTCACCTTTACCTTCTTCATTACAGTAAGAGAACACTTAAGATTTTCACAGGTTTCTTCTTCCAAGGATATTCAATTTAATTATATTTCAGTATGAAGAGTGTGAAAAGGATAAAAAGTGAATTCAGAATCTTGAGATAGGGCTTCCAGATGTAACTTAATTTCCAAAGCATCTTTGACTTTCATCATTTCTATTTGCAGTTGCCAAAACTAGAGCCATTTAATCAGAGGTAGATGCAAGCTTTGCAGGTTCCAGTAAAGAGGAAAACTCCTGAGCTTAAGTTTGCAAGCAAGCTTTCTTCTTCCTCCAGTGAGGTTACAAAAGTCTAGCTTTGTCCACCTCCAGGGAACGGTCTTCCCAAAAAAAAAAAAAAAACAAACAAACAAAAAAACCCCCACACCAACCAACCAAAAAAAAAAACCCCAAAAACAAAACCAAAAAAACAACCACTGTAAAACCTGCCGTTAGTAACACTACCAGTTTAAGAATTGCTTACAGTAGTACAGAAAATTAATTCTTTCTCAAAATTTTTCAGTAATGCTATCCAAAGTATTATTTTTTTAGAGGTAGGGGAAAATTATGCATAGTAGGATTCTCTTCTTTTCTTCCTTCCCTGCTAATTTTTCTGCTACCCTTCCTTCTCCCCACTCACCATAGTCAGGAAAGAGATTATATCCCAGAGGCTCCCAGCCCAAGCTTGCTGCTAATTACATGTGCTCACAGCACCTATTGAGCATTCATGTACCTGGCCTGACTTCCAGAGGCATGGCACAACTGCCTACTCCCACTCGAATCCATGAAAAATTGAAGTCAAACCAGTCGGGCTCTAACATCCACATTTGGTTTCCATCATCAGAGAAGCAACAGTACATACTTAGAAGAAATGAATCCTTGGAGCAAACCAAAGCTGCCAGAAACATGCAGCCTCTCAAAGCAAATAACCCAGACGACCAAAGCTGATCCCTGGATGCTACCACAGGCTAGCCTCRCTGTTGTAGCAATTCCCTGGTTCAGTAGATTTAAGAGTAGGAACRAGCTTAACAAATCCACCCCTGCCACAGGACACTAAGATCATCCTTTGCCAAATGTTAGTGACACATGCTTTGTACACTGCAACAAGCTGCCTTCTGTGTTATCACCTACACATTTACTATGACTCAGTATTTGTTTATATACTCAGCAGCTGATCATCAACCATACAAGTTATTAAAACACATTTTCTGTCTAGAAGAGCAGGAAAAGATGCCAATGACATAACGCTTTAGTTAGAAGATCTTAATTTTTGCCTTGAATTTGTGACTTTTTGYCTCTTGCTACTTCTAAGTTCAGTCCCCTTCAGGCTGAGAAAATGAGTACCACAGCCTCCTATAACCAGMCTGATAAAAGTTTTCAGAACTAATCAGTGACATAAACGGTACARCTAGAACTTTACAAGCCACAGCACTATCTTACAAGAGGCAAGTATTTACACAATTCCTTTGTTTTAACTGCAAGGTCATATTTGCAGAACCAGATAAACACTAACTTCAAACAAATACTGAAGTCTTGAATTATAAATCATAGACAGAAGGCAACCATTTAATCATACCGGAGAACACCTCACACTCTCTTAACAGCCGCCACTGCACTGAAGAATCCCATTCCCCTGAAGTTACAGGCACRCGTTACTTCGGGAAGCAGGAAGTGGCACTGCGAGGACACACAATACCCTGCACTGTACATGCCTAAAGCTCTGTTCAAAGAAACTTCTAACCTTTGGCGTATGTCTCAAACCTAAAAATGCAAAGCCAATAGAAGAGTTACATTCTTCATATATTGCACTTTACTGACTTTATTTTAATTKCCAAGCTTACCAAGGAAAGACCGAGTTGCTAACTGCAAGTCCAACAAACTGATCCCAAGACCTAAACAGGTTCCTTCCTCACATAAACTACCAACTGCATTAACGGTTGTATACAAACCATCAAGAGTTAGTTTACCCAATCTAATTTGCCATCTAATGAGAGTATAGCTGGCAGTTACAATGTCTGCGCAGCATGATTTGCTATCATTTCAAGTACAGAGATACAGCTGAGCACAGGCAGAACAGCCCTGTACTGTCTTTGTCGCTGTAGGAACAGTGGAGAAAATACTGAACGATCCAAGCACTCACTCTCTAGCAACACAATTCTACGACCTACTGGGATTCGTTCGGCCTGTCCCATTTCCATTGGGTCCAGTCTACCGTTGCTCAGTTTAAAAGTACACATGCATTTTGGGGGAGGTTTATGCTAGGGCCTGAGATGCAAAATCAATGTTCTGACCATTAGGACATCCGCTTAGTTTGAACAGGAGGCATGAAAAGACATACAAGCTAGATTTATAAATAAGGAGTTGGGAAATCTGATCCCCCAGTTGTGCTCACGGCTCTGCCACAGATTGTCTATGGCCTTCACTAGTTACTTAATCCTTCACCTGCTGAGCACAATGAACACTCTGATGACTTCATCAGGACAAGGGCACGGTAGTCCAGATGATGTTCCTATGCAGAAGCTGAACCACGCCAATTTACTGAGGCCACCTGATGCAGAACCTGAGTCAGACTGTAAGAGCTGTGAGGAAGGGAATCTAAGTCTCTCACGAGATCAGGTGTTACCCTGCCCCTGTGGCTGCACGCACAAGTGTTCCCCTTTCCTATGTAACAGCAGCAACCCATCCACCAAACTAACAGCAAAACATACATTCTAAGTCTACACCCATAAGTTTACCTTCTCTCATGGCATTGGACATTGGAGAGAGAAAAAAAAAAAAAAAAAAAAAAAAAAGAGAAATCCATCAAAAGCATGAGAAGAGTATTATAGAGAGCACTCTCCACTTTCAGTATGGCATCTCTCTGGAGAGGAGCAAAACTAAACCCCTCCTTTCTGCCCATCTTATTCACAAATCCCATTCTTTACACAGAATACAGGAAGCTTATTCACTCTTCGGAAAACAAGTGTGTTCACTTGACAGAAACCAGACAGTAGGAAAGCACATCAGAAGAACTACCCAACACCAAGAATCAAAATTCAGCCCTTACTGTTAAAAAGCATCAACAATGCCTTTCTAAAAGCATCGAGACATTGGATAGGTTAATAAACCATGCAAGGAACTGGGAGACTGRACTGGGCACAGAAGCCAGAAGTCCTGTCACTAACTTGATACGTGACATCAGGTAAACAATTTCACCTCCCTCTCAGTCTCAGCTTACATTTTAGTAAGCTGATAATGATAAAATTACCTACCTCACTACATGGGTGGAGAACGCTTCACTAATTCATGGCTACAAAGCAACTCGAGAACTGTGGATATAAAGCTAGTACATATACAAAACACATATAAATTCAAATATACATATATTATATTTATAAATACACAAGTTAGAAGAAAGATAAAAACATGTTACCCAAAAGCTCCAGTCAGCACTCCAGCTATATTGAGCAGGACCCTGCATTTTCTCTGTGCACGAACTAAGAGTCTCCTCTGAATCAGCAAGTAGCTGGCTAATAAGACCATGATCCACTTCATGAACTTCCTGTGAACAAAGATGCAAGGTATGTAATTCAACAACGAAGGAGAAAGGTGAAATAAGAAGATGGTTAATCCATTTAACAACTATATATTAAATGAAACTTGACATGCTAGTTTCACCCAAGGTGAGTGGCATGGAAACACTTCCCACTGACAGCCTTTTCATTGATTTTACATTTTTTCCAGAGTATACTATATTTAACTATTACTTACATTTTTATCAGAGTATTTTATTTCCACAGCAGCCCCTCAGCTTGCACATTGAAGCTGCACAGACATTTAGAGCTGGAATAACATCAACATGAGACATCAGTGCATAACACGCAGCACATCTCTAGAATCTGTGGGACCTTTCAAAACTTGAGAAAGGTCATGCAGGTATAGCATTTACCAGAGGACTGACATATATTATAATGCAAATACATCAAATATTTATCCTTAATATGAGTTGCACCATAAATGGTATGTTTTGTCATATATAAATACAAGCATAACACCTTAGAGGCAGGTAGTTCTACCCATATCACTTATTATAAAGGTAAGCACTCTTCTGTAGCACTGTCCYTTGATATCAATATTCTCCGCCTGGGAGGTCAGTTTTACTTTATGAAGGGAAACTGAGCCACAGTAAGAGAAAGATGCTTGTCCCAAGCCACCTAACAAACTGGGACAAAACCAGTCCAGGGCCCTAACCAACAACTAACACCACCTGTACTACAGGATCCATAAGTAAGAGACGAAGTTGGGTTTCGAGTCCAGAACGACTCAAAACCAAGCCCATGTCAGCACACACGCATGTCCATGGCTAGGCGGGGGTGCGAACACCCCACCCGGAGGCCAGTGCTCCTCTGAGGCTCCAGCCAAGCCCGCAGCCCAGGCTGGGGGCGAGAGAAGACAACCGCCTGAGGCAGAGCRGAGACGCTCCCACCGCCCCGAGGAGACACCCCAGGCTACGTGGCCTGAGAGAAAGGCTGCTCTCCGCAGGTTTTCCAYGCAAACACAAGGACTCGCTGCAACTTCCACCCGCTGCTGGTCACCACCCCGGCTTCCCGCACAGCGGACAGACCCCTTAATGCCACGGGCGTGACGCTCCCGACCCACCATATCGCCGGAGTTAAGCGGCTGCCACAGCAACTCCAAAGCCGCCTCCCCGCAGCGCGGCTGCGCCTCTCCTCAGCGCTGCTCTCGGCACCCGAGCGCCCAGACCCTCCCTCCGCGGGCCGCAGCAACCCCGCGGGACGCAGGCCGCCCCTCCTCACCGGGGGCCCACAGCGCCGGCGCTTCGCGGGCCCGGAGGGCCGCCGCCACCCCCCGGCCGTGCCYGCCTCGCCCCAAAAAAACTTTCGGGGATGGGGGTGGCGGCGGAGCGGACCGCGGCGGCCCCGCACCCCCRGGCGGTGCTTTCCCAGCGCTGCCCGCTGGGGCCACCCCTCCGCCGGGCCCCCGAGGCAGCCCCACGGCCTCGGCCCGCCCGTCCCGTCGCCCGGGGGAAGGAGCAGGGCTCCCGCCCTCCGCACCTACCTGCGCAGCCCGCCGCCGCCGGCGGCCGGCTCGCCCGGGGGTCGCGGCTGGGCAACGGCCGGGGGCATGGAGCCCACCGGCGGGGCCAGCGGGGCGGGCGAGGGCTGGCAGGGGCGCACAAACCGCGGCCGCGGCGCTTACCATGGAGGGGGGCAAGGGCGGCGCGGCGCCCGCTAACTGCCTCAGCGGGGCGCACGGCGGGGCCGCGGCCGCCATTTAAAGGGGCAGGCGCCGGCCGGGCCGCGGGGCGCGGACCCGAGGCGGGAGGCGGTTGCCAAGGGCGAGCGGCGGCGCCGCTCCTGAGGAGGGGAAGCCGTCGGGGGGGGGGCGGAGGGGGCCGCGGCGCCTCTGATCCCCTCCTCGGCCAGCTCAGGAAACGCCTCAGCGGCTTCCAGAAGGGTTAATTACAAAGCCTCGGAGCCGGTGGAAAGTTTGAGGACTGTGGCAGGAAAAACTCCTGGCTGCGGGGAGGGGGGGAGGCGGCGTTAGCTGCCTTCCTCCTGAGGGAAAGCCCCGCGCCCCACCGCCCTCCCCTTGCGCACAGCCCCGGCGGTCGATTAAACAGTGTCCGGGCAGCGAAAGCGGTTCCTAAATCTGATGAGGGGGTTTGGGGTTCAGCGGAAAATACCGCCGAGAGGCCGCTCCAGGGGGACACCTAGGGGGAGAGAGGGGAAGGGAAGCCCGCCCTCAGCTGCGCGCTCCTCCGGCGCCCCGGGCCCGGCCGTTCGCAGGCGCTGCCGCCCCGACGCCCTGCCGGGAGAAGGCGCGGTCTGAGGGGCCGGCGGGGGCCAGACCCCGCGCCCGCAGGCAGGGTGCACGGACAGGGCTGTGCCGGCCTGCCCCGCGGGTGTTTCCAGGGGGGGGCAGGCGGAGGCCTGCCTCTGCCCCACTGCGGTGCAGGCTGGCTGCGGGCCCAGCAGGGGATGGGGTGGAAAATAAAGGAAATAAGTTGTTGGGGACTCATCTCAGGATACCCAGGCTCTCCTTTTTAAAGCTGCTGAGCAGCGCCAAGTGGTTTCTGCCCACGCTGTGAGCACCCAGGGGTTTGAAAAGCTGGGCTCAAAGCACCAAACAATGCCCCTCAAATCAGGGGACCCAGCTGGAGCGATGATGGGTTGCAGATTTGTGCCCTCAGGACACCTCGCAGGAAAAAAAAGAGCCCTGTGACATTAAAAGAAACTTCTACCTTGCTGGGTGGCTGGCTGGTAGGTGATGGAAAGGGATGGATGGATAGCCAAGGGAAGGAGGAGTAGAGCAACCTGGCATGGCAGCGCTGTTTCTTCTTGCTATCCCTTTTCTCTCACTGCTTCCCCAGAAAGGTGGGTTGAGGGACGTCTCTGGGCCCTGTGGTATCTGCCCACTGATACATTAGCGAAGGTGACAGAAGTCCCTGTGGCTGATGTTCTCTCCCAGCCATCAGCCCAGACAGGACGGCTGTAACACCACCAACTGAGAGTCTCCCAAAATTTACAAGAAAGTGTAAAAAAGAATGTGTGTTTTATTTATTTTTGTTGCTTGCTTTCTTGATGTAGACCTCTGAAGCTCAAATTTTTCAGGCTTTTCTCAACAACACTCAGGGGACCAATTTACTTTTCTTTTTGTCCAAATGTTGAGATTCTCTCTGAATCATACTGGATTGTCCAAGTGGGAGAAGCTTCACGTTCAGCTGGTGGCAGCCAGCAACACTAAAACCCCTTTGTATTGCCTCGGTTAAAAGCTGGCTGGCCTCACAGTTTTTCTCAGGCATGTCCTATTTAATGGAGGATTCACAAGAGAATTGCTATTACAGGATGAAATGAACATAAACAGCATTTGCAGGACCAATGGTAGTATGTCCATCACAACACACTTGAAAGTTTTTTTAGAAACACACCAAATCAGGGTTTAAATCAGACACTCCTTGGAATGCCTTTGGTCCAGTTCCGTCTTCCCACGCTGACTTCTCCGACACGCAGTCACTGCCAGTACTCTAAGCCAGTAACTCAGTCCCTGTTCCTCTTGATCCCTCAGGTGCCTTTGACTTTACTGGTTATTCCCTCCTCAAACTCTTG
The DNA here is from genome assembly GCA_030449065.1 of Oceanodroma leucorhoa. NCBI lineage: Eukaryota > Metazoa > Chordata > Aves > Procellariiformes > Oceanodroma > Oceanodroma leucorhoa. Next base: position 713,741 of record JASVER010000050.1, on the reverse strand, counting down.
ATTGTTTTTGACTCCTCTAACTTTTTCCTTTCATGGATATTTTGGTTTTGCTCACTAACACTTTGGCAGTACTTCCTTCAGAAGACCCTCACAATCTACGTCCCAGCTTTCTACTGAAGTGCTACATTGCTCTGCACTGGGTCCCAGTTCCCTTCTTAATATATCATTTACTTTGGAGTGATTCCTACCTGGTAATCCCAGGTCTTCCCACTCTCCCAACCCATTTCAGAGAAGAAATATTTGCCTTTTAGTTTCCTTTAGCCGTACTCCCTCTAGCTGCTTTCACTGATACAGGTGTCACCACATCCAAGCTAGAGCGACAAGTGGTCACTCAAGGATGGGTTGTTCCTCTTGACGTTGTTTGGTTAGCAGAGTTTTGCAAGTCAGATGTGGAATTCCTTGAAGCAGTTATTGTGGGGCATCCACATGCAAAGATGCACATCACAGAATTTATTAAAAGCATATTCAAGAAAGCCATATCACAGTAGCATGATGACAGATTTCCTTATGGTGTGGTAGGGGTTTTTTTGGGGTCCTTTTTGCTTTCAAATGCAAAGAAAAGCAGAAATACTCATGCCTCCCTCAGCTGAATTATGCTTTGTATGTGTTTTAACAGATATGGAATGGAGTCTTTACTGGATACTCAAGTACAGTTCCATTATCTGAAGAGTCTTAAAGATACACAAAATCATTAGATAAGGTGTGCCATGATCCCTAATCCTGTAGCTGAGGGTAGAGGTGTCAGCCAGCTAGCGAGAGTGGCACGTGCTCGGTCCAGCGGTAGCACAGCTGGTGGGGCTGGGTGCTACAGGTGGGGGTCTGGGGCTGCCGCAGCTCTTCCCACGAAGCAGTGCTGTGTGAGTACTTTTGTGTAAGCCCAGACGCTGCTCCAGACCACACTTGTTAGTTTTGCAGATAGGTCACCTGCTTTAGCAGTTTTCCCCTCCACCCTGGTGGCATAGACGAGCTTTACTTAAATGGAATTTAAGTAATCAACTTTTGGTGAAAAAGGATTTGTTCTGCACTGAAAAAAAAATACTTTGGGGAATACGTTTTACTTATAGACACCGTATGCATATAGCCACCAAGATACTGAATTCCTGTAACTTCCTTTCATGGTGTATTAGGATGATAGGAGTCCGACTGCTCAGAAAATGAAGCCAATGCTCTTTCTCTTCTCACCTCCAGTAGGGAGGGGTTCAGCAGAAGCAGAGGTCTCCTTTTGAATATCTGGATATTCTGTACTCAGCCCAAAGTTCTGGTTTATACAAGGCCAAAGCGAAACCCAACAGATTATCTTCCCTCTGTTCTCAGAGCATTTTCGGCATCTTCTCTGGGAGAGATCAGAACAGCCCCCGGGAAGTCATTGTTGTCGCTTCAAATGTGGCTGTCATCCAGGCAGCAGGCAGAGCACTGTAAGCTCGAAGCCGTGGTAACTTTAGTAAGTGTGACATTCACTGGGCAGAATGTGAGGTCCTGTTACAATAACACACGCACATTTTTTTGCCTGTACTACCAGAGGGAGAGACGGTGAGGCCATATACTTCAGCGACTATGAGCCAGCACATTGGGAAGCTCTATAGATCTGCAGTTTCTTCATTCCTCCTCTTCTTGCTGGTGGGTGAGTACTAAACCACCTTCCTTAATTAGAAGAAATATAGATTATTCCTAGAGTTTGGCTTGAGAGGTTCTCTTCTTTTATTCAAAAAGCAACTTTCCTCTGAGGTCTTCCTCAGGATGCAGGAAAACTATATCTAATGTTGTGCACTGCATTAAAACATACTTCTCTTTATAGATTCCTGTTTAACTAAGAGAAATGTTCAGAAAGAGTATGTTTGCCTGTCTTTTTCAAGAAGAAAGGCTGTGTATCATCATTGCTAGAAGCTTCATTTCTATTTTGGCTCTCTGATGTATTAGCAACCAGTTATCGTCATAAGGTAGTTATTCATATCCATTTGCGAAAGCCAACCTCAGTCCAGGGCAGAAGTCATATAAATTAAGATGAGCAATGTGCAGTCATTGATCACTTAATCATAGATGACTGGGAGCTGGTTACAGCTTGTATAGCACCCTCAGGGCACCAGCTGAGTGTGAAGTTGAGCTCTAAAGCCAACAAAACCATCTGAAAGATGGTCATTCCAGCAGGAGAGGATTTTTATGTGGGTTGAAAATGGAGCCCTATTTGCCCTCAACCTCTCCTCCATCTATTGAGTGTGAACAAAGGAGAGGAGGCTAAAGTAGAAAGGTCAAATTTTGCACTGACCTCCACCCACCATTTTGATTCCCCGACGCTGTTGGCAGCTGGAAGAAGAAGCTTGCAGGGCTGCTCGGGTTTACTCCAGGCACCAAAGAGTAAGTTAGAGGCTCCAGGACTGGAAGAGAGCACAGGTGTATTTTATTCTTTCCTTTTGTCACCTCATCTCCTCCAGCCTGCCTTGTGTATTGCCAACGATATGGCCTTACATGGGAAAGTATCAACCTGCAGATTACGTAAAGGGGAGGCTGATGGATTAGTAGGTGCCCTATTAGTACTGGCAAATGTGGAGCACATTGTCACATTACAGGGAGTCTCAGAGAGCTTCCTCCCCTTGTGGTTGAAAACGGGCCATGAACTGCCGACTTCATATGGCAATGACCTATTAGATCATTTAATCATTTTTCCAGGTCAAAACAAGATCATCCATGCTGTATTTCTCTGTGCTCTGTCTAGCTCAAGTGCTTTCACCGAAAAGCCTTGCATTCCTCTCCATCGGGGATTGAGCCCTACAACCTGCAGGACAGGGGACCTACACATCACACTGCTAATGAAGCGATTGACTTAAAAAGAGCTTTGAAGCAGAGTCAACAAGGCATTTGGCGTGGTATGCTCTCAGATGCCAATATGATAAGGGCATTGTGTATTTGAATACCAGTGAACTAGTATGTTCCAGTTTTGCAACCTTACAAAAAAAGAAAGAAAGAAAGAAAGAAAGAAAGAAAGAAAGAAAGAAAGAAAGAAAGAAAGAACGAAAAATAGAGGCTGTGCTGTGACCTTCTCAGTGAAACCCCCAAACAGAGCTGGGTGAAATGATACAGCCAACTCCTTTTGCGTTTTGATTTTTATAATTAGCTGTAAGTTACATGATATGTATTGAATCAAAGATGTGGGATAACACAGATGACAAAGCCACTTATTTCATGATAGGAGGTACAAATAAAACTCATTTTGAACAGACGCAACATCAAAGCACATTGTTCCTGCTCGGTTTTGTTCTCTATGCCACTAAGTGACTGTGTAAAAATGATACCTTTTACATCACTAAAAGGAATAAAATTATAATTGTATTGCAGGGGGTGTGTATGGTAAGGCTAGAATAGCTACAGTGGAGAGAAATTCTGTGGCCGTTCCTTGAAAACAAGATAGCAGTAGCACATACTGCTCTAGCTAAAGCAGCAGTGTCCGGTGGCAATAATGGTTAATGAAAAGAGTACTCATGACAAAACTGCTCAAATTCACTCTAACAAATAACCAAATATATCACATCAGAATATTTGATGCACAAAGACTGTAATATGTCAAGCTACCATCAGCTTTGTCAAGTACTTCAACTATACTTAGTACTTTGTCAAAGTCCACTGTCAAGATACTTCAACCTTTATGTTATCTAACTGGAAAGGGAAAAACTGGACCTCAGATTCCACCGAGAAGCTCCAGTGGGCTCATTGTTAAGATTATGTATGAATATGAAGATAATATTTCATCCAGTATCTTTAATAAGGACTACTCATTTTAGGGGACTGGATCCAAAACTACAGTAATATTTGGCTACCTAATTCTCAGACATCCAGTTCCCATGGATCAGTGTTCCCGTTACGAGGCCAAAATTTTTACTTTGAGGTAAAAGCACGGAGCACCAAGCAGCTCTGAAGGAGTTTCACATGCATGTGAAACATGCCTAGTTTCATAGCCAGCTTGTATTTTCTCTGTTTTTGCATTCATGAGTTATCTCTCGTCTGATATTTAAACTGTAAGTTCCATACAGCATCCATTTATAAGGCACGTAGAAAAACAGAGCCCTGCTGTCTGACAGAAATTGTCAGTGCTACTCCCATACGAGTCATAAATAATAATAACTATGAATACAACTGTGATTTTGTGTACAAGCATGCCTGGAGGAGCCATTCAAGTAACTCTCAAACCGATCATCAAGGGGTTTGGTTTTCCATTGCCTTGAGACATTTGTCCCTGAGCGTAGAGAGGCTATTGTCATTGTGAAGCTTTACCAGACCCAGACAATAGCCTTTCACACCCTTTGGATGGCAGTGAAAGACTCAAGACAATGGAAAATCAAGACCTTCAGTGTGGAATGTTCTGCAGTCCTTGAGAGGACACCGACTAGTATGAAGGGGGACTATTTCACTTGAAAAAAATAAAACAATAGAAGAAACGTTTCCAAAAATTGGTCTGAACTCTTTCTTGGTGACAGCTGTTGGCTGCTTTTTAAGAGTTTGTTTTTCCCTCTTTTCGAGATGGCAACTATTCCTCTCATCTTCTGAGCCCAGGCTTGTTTCCAGAAATGAGATCCACTCACACTACTCTTCGCTCAAGGCTGTTTGATACTATGATTAGCAGCTGAGTGAGAGAAGGCAGGTTTAAATCTCTACTACAAGCGTGTTGTCCATATATTTCTAAGAAAGGGTAGCAGGACAATGTGGTCCCTTCACAGAGAATAGATGTCACCCTCAGTCTCAATACCCGCAGAAAGCTAAGGTGCCGTCCCCCAGGTCGCTGAGAGCATCTGCTGGGGGTTCAGTCTCTGGCAATGGAGATTGTTCCCACAATTTCATGACTGCCTATCCTGAAACTGGAAGTACATGCCAAAACCTCTAAGCAGCTCACATGATGTTTTGGGATGCAGGCAGTTGCATTAAGATGCACACATACTCACTGTACTTGGCAGAACAGAGCTCCCTGTGTGTAAGTGTACCTGCATTTTTTGCTTTGCTTCAAAAGCAGTTGAGGCTGGAACATCAGGCCCCAAGACTTTTTGGGGTGGAAAGAAAGAAGTTAGTGTTCCAGGTGGAAATGTGGCTGAATGAACTCTAAATTTCACCCAAAGCCATTGGACAATGGCATTAATCTTCCTCTAGTATGCCAGTAGAAAGGAACTGAGGATCAGGAAAACACCTATCTGTACACATGAACATAATCTAAGCAGAAACTAGGAAAAAAAATCCCTATCGTCATAATAGTGACTACCCTCAAGTCCTAATTCCAGGAGCCATTCTTTGTGCTGGTTAGAGGTCAGGAGCAGCTGGAAGGTTTATCGTTCTATCACCCTCAACCCTCCTCTTCTTTCTCTTTCCTGGTACAGATGTTGGTGTTAGTGGTGGAAGTGCAAGCAAGGAGAATGCAGCTGTAACTCATATAAGAGCACAGCCTTCGTTGCTGACAACACCTGAGCCATGGCACCTTTTGGTGACTCAAACACCAGCCAAGGAAAAAGCCAAAGAGGGTGAAACTGTGGTCTTAAATTGCCACTTTAACAGTCCACGACGTCCCTCCCTGACTGACCTGATGGTGAAGTGGTACAAAGAAGATGAAAAGGGGCAGATGGACCTGCTAGAAAACAACGTGACCATCTTGCCAAATAACTCCAGAGTTTTCGTGAGTGGAGACTTGTCCCAAGGGGATGCCTCCCTGGTGATCCTCAATGTGACAACCAGCGACCACGGTATTTATTTCTGTGAGGTTACACTTCCGGATGGGAAGGTGGTGACAGGAGATGGCACAAAGCTCAGGATCAGGAGGGCTCTGGGTAATATTTGGTGTTATTGTCTTCTTTTCTCCCTCTTTCTCCTCCAAAGCTGGTCTACACGCTTGCAGAAAGAGGGAAGTTGGCCTGTTTGGCCTCTAGCAGGTAGGGCCTGGTGTCATGGAGTGTGAGTGCTCTATAGCATTTCTCATTGTTTTCATTAGGCCAACTGATTTTGATTGGCTTGCCTCTATAAACAGTCATATAGGTATTATTATAAGGAGGGGCATTTACAACCAAAAAAAGAAGGAATAATTTTATCACTAAAATTAAAATCAGCATCAAGAAGGAAACAGTCAGACAAGTTCTCTTGTACTCACAGCTCTGTTTGGCAGAACCCCCATGAGTGACACGTGTTAAGATACCATCTTGGGCAACAGCTCCGAACTCCTTTTTTTTTGATTTTATTTCTCTTCAACCCACTAACTTCCATTTTCATTCCTTAAGTCTGGATGACATAAGTAATCCCACAATAAACATGAGGATCACATTATATAATTTCTGCTTAACTTCATTCACATTAAAATCAAAATAGCATTAAAAGTGCCATGCTGTGTTTTCTTAGCCTCACAAATAGACACTAAGCATATTTAGTAAGGAGATRACTTGCTTTGCCTTTATCAGCTGGAAATGTCAAAGCAGCTTTCCTTTTTATGTGGGCTAAACACACTCCAGTCCCAACAAATCAACACATCAGAAGGTTTATTATCTTATTATCTAATTAACAAAAAATAGCACCTTCTGTGTCAGAAGTAAATTATGCAAGTGCCATTTCCCCCTTATTCATTACCAAAGCTGCTAGCTCACCGAGATTCACTAAGCCTTTGCCTTTTCGAGCCTGAGTTCTTCCCTTACTAATTTTTATAAAACTACTCAATTTAAAGCGTAGCACTAACAAGCTAAGAAAACCGTGCCCCCCTGCGAGGGCTTGGTCATGTGTCTGATGAGGTCTCCCGTTGGCTTGAAACTCATAGTCTCAGTAGTGCAGGTTACTCTTGCAGTGTCTGCACCCTGGCCGGTGTAATTGCCTTTCTGTGTTCCCGAGACTAAATATATCATTTCTGCACTATGCCTGAATTAAAGGGACAAGAGAATATGAGAAATATAATTCATAAAGAAAAGTTACGTRCCACAAATCCAGACTGTTCAAAAACTTATCTAAAATTAAAAGGAGAAATTAGCTGACTCTGTTAACTTGTCCATTACAGGAAGCAAATGACGTATATTTTGGAGTAAGGTAAGTAATGGTTCTACAGCACCTTCATTGCCCTCACTTTCCTGATGAAATGAGCAGCCCCACAAATGGATTTAAGCTACAGGATACCTCCCTGCGTGCGGGAGGAGGGGTGTGGGTTTTTTACTGATGACCTACAGCTGGTTTACTGGTGAGCTGCTGGATGTCCATCCATTTGGCTAGGTAGCACGGAGTAGCAGCTACTCCTGTGAACGGGTGGCCCGATGCTTGGAAATCTGTGTGTGGATATGGTAGCAACACTGTCCAGATTTTCTAGTGAAGCTTAAATACAACCACACAGAGATACGTAATGAATGCCTGATCATACTGTAATTGTATATAAAACTGGAAGGCTTTTTAACGATTCTTTTATTACCCTTCCTGGGTGAGTCACATGGCAAAACGACTACCATGAGCACGAGGCAGTCACTTAAAATCTGATCAGATCAGTCTTGCGCCACTGCCCAGCCAGTTCCCTCTCTAAAGAGACACTCCTACTCTGGCAGCCTCGACGCTACAGGACAGATGCTCTCTATGCTGCGTCCCATAGCCCTTGTGACAGTCCATCCTACTGCGCTCCCCTGACCAAAGGTTCTTCCTGAATCATCCTTCGGTCCTGACAGATTAAAAAGCCAGAATGCCAACATGCTCTTATCTCAAAGAAAATGGGATTATCCCATCTCTGCCATGCAACAGTCCCAAAGAGCATCAAATCATAGAAAGGACTTCAGTGGAGCTCTGCCTGCCCTCTGGTGCTGTCTCCTTTGGAGGCAGGCAGGGAAACTGATGACTTTCTCAAAATTGTCAAAGTATTTTTTTTCCATTTGAAAATAAAGCATACAAGCATGAGTCCCATTAATTCAGGCAGCAGCATCTTTTACCATCTCAATAGCATCCAGCTGTTAAGGGAGRTTGCTAGGGAGATGGGGTTGTCCAATCCCTAAATCCCTAGAAAGCATAGCAGCTTCCTACAAAGGAATGAAAAAAATCAGTAACTCCATAGTGCAATACACTCTCTCCCATGTAGAAGCCCATGATTTCATGTCAGACAAGACATTGGCATAATTGATATCATAGKAAGTAGCTTCCTCTGCAGCCACTGCAGAAAACGTGCTGGCTGCATTGCATATACTTGCCTGGACAACTTCTTACGTTACTCTCTCTACCTTCCCTTCTCCCCCAGGCTTGTTTGGTATAGAAGAATCCATTGGAATCATCATTGGGGTTGTGGCGGCTGGTATCGGAGGCATAGTGGTTCTGATCATTGTTTTAACCCCACAGCTGAGGAGGTGCGTCCTCTGCATGAGACAAGGCTCTCACCAAGGTAAGGAACACAAACCAAAATCTGGAATCCCTTGCTAGAAAGAGGAACCCAGATGCCTATTTCCAAAGGTACCTTCTTTTTTAACCTAAGGAGGAATTAGCCATTTACTTACCTCTGGTCAGACAAGGCGTCTGGTTCAGGAAATAAGCASTGTGGATGAAACTCCAACAGGGCTGGCTCTATATTTCACCACTTTTTCAAATAGTTCTTTGTTTCTGTTGGGTAAAGCTTCATGCATGGGCCTARTGAGTTACCTATAAACAAAACAACAGGATCTTCTTTAATTGCCACTTTTGGCAAATAGTTGTTCAATGAGATGCTGCTKCTTCTTTTAACGAAGTCCTGGGTATCCTTCAGTTCTTTTAGGTTTATGCTGAAGGATGGTTGTTCCTCCCACCAACTACATGCTTACATCCATATTCTTGTAATGCTCGCATACAGAAAGCCTATGATGGCCTAAGTGTATGTTTGAGGCGTGGTTTGTAAAGCCCAGTAACATCTTTTATTAGATCAGCTTGGGATGGTTTTGTCACACACGAGCCAAAGAAATGACCCAAGAAGAGGCTGATGTACCCGAAAACTCCCCTGTTTTTTCCAGCCCTGTCAGCAGGTCTCATTAGAGTAGACTGACACTGAAGGCTGGATTTTGAAACAAGCTTAGTTCCCATTTTGTGCAACCCAAGATGTGGTCTGCGTCTCAGACCGAGCTCAGCTGACKTTTTGCTTTCAGTGGGGAGCAGTGTGATTTGCACCTCTTCTCCCGGCGCTCAAAAATCTTGCTCGGCTTGCTGAAAAAAAAATCCCATCCCTGGAGGGATGAAGGAAATGCTGCTCTTGCCGTTCACTGGAGCGCTGCCGCCACCTGATGGCCAGCCTGGCGGGGACAGGGACACGGCCCGGAGCTCTGCCCCTGCTTGCCGGGGAGGGTCTTCCAGCCCTTGCTGAAAAGCGCACCCGCACCCCTAGGCTGATGCTGCCCACACACAGCATCACCCCTTTGCAAATCCTCTGCATGAACAGCGGTCGCAACTTCTTCACTTGCCAGAAAGCCTTGGAAGAGTTTATTGTGTTGTACTAACTCTGTATCGCTCAATGGCGCGCTCTTCTTTCTTGCTCAGCATAGCTTGAGGTGCAGCATTGGAGGAGTCGCTGGAAGACGCGAAGCCTACAGGTGGAACAACTTCTGATGCCCTGTAAGCCAAAAATGGAGCTCTAGATGGAATAAAAGCTTTTGCCTCAGTACATGTTGTGTTTGGCATTTTTATTTTTGTCAGTCTCTTTTTTCTGCAGCTCTGACAGCCACAGTGGCATCTTCAGCATCCTCCTGCAGCAAGGAGCGAAACAGCCTTTTGTAAAGAAATTTGTATTATCATCTGCCAAAACCCCACTTAGTTCAGCCACATATCTCTGACTCTAGACTCTGATGAGTTACTTYGGGTGTTTCCCCACTGTTACTTCTTATTTTAAAGGCGGCACTCCAAGGTTGTCAGCTGTGCTTCAGAAGAGACAGAAGGACCCTGATCTACCCAGGCCCCCCAGCTCCCCAGCTGCTAACACCTACCCGAGGAAATCCAATGTGTTGCTTCTGGGGGTGCAACAGTGGCTCCCCTTTGTCTGCACCTCTTGGTATAGAGGCTCTTGTCCTGTTGGCTTACTCCAGCCTACGGGCTTGTAAAGAAGAGGCAAAGAAGGCCCACTTGAACATAGCTACCCCTGGCTGAAAGAATGGGATTTTGTTTTACTCTTGCCAGGAAGAAATGTAGTGTTTCAATATAAGCTTCTAATACCCTTAAAAAAAAGGAGAGATGAAGGATTTGCTTACATGACTAATGTTATCCACAGCCCCAGTCTCCTGACATGACAGTAACTGATTCCCAGGTGGCCAGTAACCGGAGGATATGCCAATACCTGCATAGGAGAGCAGCGTATCAGCTCTGAAGCATGTGTGGCAAGTAAGCAATATGTTCTTTTGCAAAGTATGGGTGTGCCAACTAGTAAAAGTCAGAAACCCTTGTTGGCCTTGCAACGGCAATAGCCCGGTGTAACTCTGCTTAYCTCTGATTGTGGCTCAGAAGTGTCCTCAGTGCTGTGAGGCAGGAACGTGAGGGATAAGACAGCTGGCTATATAAGCTAAGAAACACACACACAACCCCTGCAAGAAAGGATGGAGCCCCCCCCAGACTCTGCTTTTCCTTTTGGTAGGAAGCAGAACTCCTCCGAGCACAAATAAGGAATAAGGTGGTATCCTCCCTCTTTTATGTCCCCACTCCTCCTGCAGGTCCAGGAAAATAAAGTGGGTCACTTATAAACCAGTTCAGCAGAAGTCCCTACATATTTTCCAAATCACGTGCAAATGTGTGGGAGCTGAAGGTCAGGCGATGTGAAAGGACAAAAAAGGCATTTGGTGACGGGTAGTGTGTTCKCGCTGCACTTGCAGACCGAACCCTCCATTTCTGCAAAGGCAGCGGTCAGAGCAGGATCTTTTCCTTACTTCAGCATATATTTTACCCTGTCTCTCCTCCCCATAAACCCTGGCCTGACAGAAATTCTCTCACACCATTGTTAGCTCTGGTAAAAGAGGTAAAATTTTATTCCAGCACCTTCAGATTCAAAGGGTTAGAAGAAAGGTCCCMAAAAGACTATTCTGGCCCCCCATATCTGAAATGGCAGGTGGGATGAGTCTGTCCACATAAAAAGTCTGGCCAGAGGATGAAGTGTGGGTTGTACGGGGCTGCTCCCCAACACTTGGCTGCTTCTTGGTCACACAGGCACACCATTTTTTCACATCGGTCTGCCAGGTTATCTGCAAAAGAAAATGTAAGCGGAGGATGAGAGATTCTGTATAGGTCGAAGGCAAGAAACAGTTTTAAGAGGAAAAATTCCCTAACAAAACAATTCTTAGGGAACAGAGGCTGTGGGAGAAGGAAGAGAGAAGGACCGAGATGTCATGTTGTGTGTGGATCTGACCCTCCCCTCTCCTGTCTCTGTCAACAGGTCTGACCTTAACTGTGACCAAGAGCATCAGAAAGTAACAGCTAAATGTAAATTGACAATACTCATAAAAATTTGCCCAGCACAGAGCACTCTCCRCTTCTAGAGCTGTGTGAACAATGGGGGTTTAGAACAGTGGCCAAAGATAAAAAAGAAAATTATTTTAGCTTAGCCTGAGCTAAAAATATTCCATTTTCCCTCAGTCAGTCAACTTCCCTTTTAACTCCTCCCTCTGTACATCAGACCAGCTTCAAAAGAAAAAATGCTGCTTTGAAAGGAAGAGTCTTCCAGAGGGACATTTGGAAACCTGGGAGTATAGAAGCACCCATCGGGCATCCTTCGCTCGTGCTCCGTGAGTTGCTCTTACATCTCTCTGGTCACGGCAGAGGAGCAAAGGAGCTCCACAGCAGGGTCAGGTACTGGATTTTTTTGAGTCAGCAGTTAACGGGGCTGATCAAAATCATACGTATGGAACTATTTATAATGCAATTAGATGACTACATGACTCGGTAAGGACCATAAGGAACATCAAAGCAACTAGCTCAGGTGGCTACGTTGCAATGTAGTCATTTGCAAATGACTGATTTGCTTATTTGAGGCTGCTACTATAGATTATCTAACACCCACCAAACCCTGTACTAGGCAAAGTTTGAAGTGTGACTTCCTGCCAGTGCACATGGGCTTTGCTCCAAAAACAACTGCAGAGAGTACAGGAACCTTTCCAAATTTCACTGGACTTTGCTGGATCAACCCTGTATCTGATAAATAAGAAGAGCTCATATTTCTTAAGCTTGTCTGAAGAGGATCACATGTTTATCAGTAAAAAGCGTTTCAAGGGTCCCACCGATGAGGACTCAGCACTAAGACCATTTTTTTCTTAGCTACCAGTCCTGCCTGATTTTCTCCTTGCCCTCTGCTCCTTGAGTTCTTCCTATGCCGTGCCAACCACTGTCAGTTTAATGTGAGTACAAGAGTCTGGCTTGGCAGTCACTTCTGTTAGRGCAGAATGATTTTTTTGACCAGCCCCCACAACTTACAGCCTTTTCTATATTCCAGATATTTATTGAATGGAATTCGCCTACACGTGATGGCGTATCTGGACTGAAAAATATGGTTTTGCCARTTTTTTTCATTCCACAAACAAAACTGCCTAACAGTAGCAAAAGGAGAAGTCCCACGTAAAATGAGTTTCTGTTTAATTTACCTGAAAATATCTGTGTTTATGATACAGTGCCCGGCAACAGGCATTTACTTCCTCTTGCATAGAAAGGACAGTGCAAGCAGACCTGCTTCTAATGTTTCTGGACATCATTACCCTAGGCCCAGCAAGCATGCCTGGAAATTTAATTCTTAATCCCTTTTTTTTTGAATGGGATCAGACATTACACCTTCACACCTCAGTAAAACCTGCTGTGCTGTAGCCTGGAGTAGGAAATTTGCCTTCAGAGCGCATTTCTATTGTTCCTCCCCATGGGGGMTGTCAGGGGAAGTGAAGCCTGCTGAGGGCTTGCAGAGAACAGTTGATGGATGCTTCTCAGGCCTTGCCTGGACATCAGTTAAGGAATTAATGGCATTTGTTTAACTAATGCTTGTTAGCCAGGTTGGAGCAACTGCAGCCAAGTGCACTTTTATGGGACGTACTTTGCACATATCTCATGGACTCGATGATACGTCTCACAACTAGGATTGTTCCTTCACAGCAAAAAGAAACAGGATTTTTTTTGCATATAAAAATAGATAGCTGAAAATATCAGCCAGCTATGGAAATATGGGTAAGTGGGAGGGAGAGCAGTTACACATTAAAGCAATACATTCCTTAGCTAGCACTTTGTATCTAATAGGTTGTTCTGGCACTTGGAAAAGAGCAACTGCAGATGTGTTGTGCCACATCCTGTATCTGCTGACACATTTTCAGCTGCTGGAGGGGCTGAGGATTGCACCAGTAGAATATGGTCTTCTGACAAGGTAGAAATAGTCTTCTAGTAGCTTTGATGCTATGGGGACAAGTTTTACTCTCACATGTTTCTTTTCAAACTTTTGAAGTGTTCTACAGTGGATTTTACCACCAGGAGATGGTTTTTTGGATTTTACCATTGGAGACTTAGAAATAGAAGTGACAAATTCTAAGACTCAAGTCATCTGGTGTATGTCAAAACAAACTGGTGCGAGCCACTGACGGGCTGTGACTGTGCAATTCAAGACCTTCTTGACTGGGTACCAGCTGTAGAGCTGAGCACAGCCTACACTCGCTGTATGCCTGCGGCGCTTGAGAGCATTCAATTCTGCAAGCTGCAAAATCCCTGCTGGAGCCCTGGGGCCTTAGGCTGGGGCCCCGCACAAGGCACCAATGCAGGATGGTGCCCCATCTAACCTCTCTAGCGGCCCTGCATAACAGCATGGCTCTTCTCTAGTAGTGCATAATGGTAAGTCAAAAAGTGAACAGTCCTGCTGGAGGGAGGGCCAAAACTGGCACGGGAGGACCACCCCTGCAGACCGTTGCACAGCTGTGGGAAGGCGATGGTGAGGAGCAGGCAATGCAGGTGGGCAGAGAGCCTCCAGAGAAGCAGCTGCATCCTTGCCAAACTGAGATGGCTTGTCGGCTCCATGGCCCCCACTCCTGCTCTTCAGCCTGGGGAGGACTCGGGTTACCTGGAACGGGTGATGCTGGGGCTCCAGCATTCCTCCCAGCTCCAGCTGGGGCCTCTTGGCAAGCCTAGTGATCCAGGCAAGGGATGGGAAGAGAGCTCGGAGGAGAACGGACGTTGCCTAAAGTGCCTTTAAAACCCGCTCAGCATACACAGACCTACCTCTGAGGCCCACAAARCTCTTCGGTCAGCCCAGCACCTGCGAAGGAGGGAGCGAAACGAACCCAACGCAAGCGAGCATTTCCTTACCGCACCGCACGGCATTCTGCTCACACACCCACTGGTACCGCTGCGCCTTGGGGCTGCAGCCTTCCTTCTCTGCCTTGTCGTAGCAGCAGTCGTGCCTGTGGCAGCACCTGGGAGAGAATAAAAGGGAGGGTTTGGGCATCCTCYTGCATCTTGCACGTATTGCTCAAGGGTGTTTGCAGGTACTCCAGGAGTGCTCCACTCACGCACTGCTCACGACAGCAATATTTGTCCCAGCCTGTCAGTAAATCATCTGTTGATGAACAGAAGCGTCCTGGCATCTCTTTGAAAGCTCACATGACTCAGGAGCTCATTAATGCCATATTTGCTCCCATGACCACTGTGCTTCTTCCTCCAAGCTTTTGCTCTCAGAAAGGCAGGTGTGGTGGATACATGGTAATCCCACAGAAAGGGAAGCGTTCCTACGAGGTGYGTGATTGTGGCTAACTGGCTTAGGCTTAGACCCATCTCAGAACTTGGAGTCRGGATGGTTTTTGCCTTCCTCAGCATCACCAAGCAGCTTCATTTCTTCAGTTCACCTGGACCTGCCACGTGCTCTTTGACCCATCCAGTTTCTGAGGCTGCAAACTCATCAGCCTCAGTGGTGGGATTCATATCAGTTAACATCAGATGCCTAAATGTAAACATCTACATTTAAGGCATTGATCTATACTGCCTTTATGCGTGTCTGGAGCACAGTTCACATTATCATACTGCAGAGAGCTAACATAGATGAAAAACATYGCATTTGAAAGTGCAATTGCTTTTCACTGACCATAGAGGGAGCTGAGGGTGACTAGCTGAGCTGATGACAGCTGCCCTACAGACTAGTCAGTGAGATAATTCCACTGTCGAATACTTCAGAATTTATAGGAAAACTTGACCCCACTTGAATTTTATTCTGGTAGTTTATTGACTCAAAATATGTCAAAAAAAGATTCAGCCCTTAGAGAGGTCCTCTGCTGGAGAGCAAAGGTTGTTTCGGCAAGGATGCAAGGTCAGAGGCTGGAGCCAGAGAGGAGTGATCTCCTGCAKTTCCAGAAGCTGTTCCTGAAAGATCACAGGGACACTACAGAGAAACCGCTCTACTAATTGGGAAGAACTGAGGTGGGCTGATCTTAGGGGTAAATGAAGAGCAGACAGCTTTTAGAGAAGCTSTTGAGTCCTAGATGTGAATGTCTTCAAGAGGTTGATGAGCTGGCCAAAAGGGATCATGTCTGTGCTGGCTGTCCATAGATTACCAAATCCAGTTGAAGACCTTGATTGTTATCTTCAAGGCCTGAGGCCAGTGTACCTGAAAAGCCAATAAAAGTCTGGGATCCATCATTATATCCCTCTGGAAAAGTGGAACAACCCTGCAGGAAGGATAAAGGTCCCTTGTGCAGGAAGCAGGGCTTCTCCAGGGACCCGTCAGGAGCTGCCAGTACCTTACCCGAGAGCTCAGGAACACCACGAACTTCATCACCCTCTGCTGCAGGAGGATTTTGCCCTTTTAAAAATTGGTTTACGGATATGAGGGCTGGTGGGCTGTGTGAGGTGACAAAGCTCAGGAAAAAAAAAAAAACAATTTTTGAAGTGCAAAGAAGATCCACCACTGACGCAAATTCTAATAAAATGACTGGAACTAGATCAGGTGAAYCATGTGAAAGAGACAACAGAATCAGACTAGTTAGATCAAATTCAGCCTTCAAGTAACCCCTATGGTTACACACAGGCTGAGTTTAGTCCAGTGTGCTTTCCCCTACTGATTGAGCTCCCTATTTAGTAGTTAAAGTAGCAATTTCATCCTACAGATGAGTCTGCAAACTAAATTTTTTTCTTGGCTTGCAAAGATGAAAACTGTGATTACAACCAGACTACTCACTGCATTGTGAAACCTAGAAATGTAAGAAGTTAGCAGTAGCAGACTAGTGTCACCCTCCATGCCACCTCCAMAAATGACTTCAGTATGGGAATAAGCTCTATGGGATATACGTAGGTAGAAGTTTTCCCATGAGGAGTTACAGCAATTGCTGTAATTGAGAAGAGCTTATTCAGCCCAACGGGTTCTGTTGGTCGTGACTGCAGTAACAGGCTGCGGGTCAGATCTTTGTTGGTCCGGTAGCGCCTCACTCCTGGGCTTGTCCTGAAGAGGTTGGAAGCGAAAGGCCAAATGAGAGAAGAATTTGCAGCCTTGTGGAAAGTGTGAAAGTCTCAGCTTTCTCCAACGYTTGAGTCCCTATGCGATGTGTCGTATGATATGACAGGGATGGACTACGKCACTGAGCTACAACTGGGGCATGTGTCATCTGGAGGAGTTGCTGTAGCCCRGGGAACCCTGGCTAACATACCTGAAGCTGCAGCAAAGCCTCATCCATCCTCAGGGGGATGATAGATAGCAGAGCAGGCCCATCATTGGTGTCTTGTATATGGGACACAGAGCACAAGAGGCCATGGTGGAGAGCCACGAATCAGGCTGAGCTGYGGCGGAGTGCCAGCTGTAGAAATCGTAGGGCTTGTGAGGTCTGGGGAGTGAATCAGTAGTCAAATTGGTAAAGTTGGTGTCAGCAACGGAGGAGTGTGGGGAGGAGGAACAACGCSAAGGGCAAAGGGAGGAGCTAGGAGCCTGTGTGCCAAGGGAATGAAATTGCTGTTCATGGAGAGCCAGAGGGAACGAAGAGAACAAGAGGTAGGAGAAGTGARAACAGATCTTGGAGAGGGCAAAAGATGGTCTGTGAATCAGGCAAGGACAAGCAAATGAGCACTTGAGAGGTGTGCTAGCCTAGCTGTGAGAACTCACTGCTCCTTATCTGGCTTGGCAAAATCAGGAGGATTGCATAAATTCTGCAGGATCACAGGATTTGGAGCACAATTCTGCTTCCCCTTACACCAGTTCATCCTGATGATACCCATAACTGCAGAGGGGTGACAYGTAGCTTACACCAACACAAAGCGAGAAGACTTTGGCTCATATTTTACAAACATCTCTTTCAGATGCGCTGGAAGAACTGCCAGGGAATGAAGAGTGAGGAAACCTATCGTTGTCCTTTGCCACCTTCACATGGTCCCCTCCTGTCTGGAAGTGCCCCTTTCTGCACCTGGGTAGGAGCATGGTGTTAAGCTTTTAATAACCTGCTGACGCTCGGTTATGCAGGTTATGGACCTATGCAGAGTTATGGACCTATGCAGAGTCAACACTATGGCAGAGCACTGGTCAACAGGTATGGAAAACAAATACAACCATGTTATCTAGTTAGTAGGCAACCCATTCATCACGTCTGGGCTACGAGACAGCCCTAATGGCTCCAGACAGCCCCAGCTGGCCCRCAGGGATCAGCTGGCCAGACCCCTGCCATTGAGCAAATGCCATTARGGTAAGAATTTGTCACGTTCTGTTTGTCACATTAACAGCACCGTCAGCGCTGTGTGTCCTTTTGCTTTGCTTTAACTCAACAACCGAAGGGAAATCTTACTCTTCCCTATGAGTTTGCCAGGACTTAGATGAGCCATATATGCCACCCTGCCTTTCGCCGCGTTCGGTKTTTTCAGGGAGATGCTGAGCACCTCCAGGTCCTGCTTTACAAAATGGGTGCTGCAGCAATCCAGGGGAGGAGGAAGGGGAAGGAGAAACAATCTATTGACTTTATGCGGAAGAGATGCCCTTATGTCTTGAAGTGATGGGACTGTGAGAATGGAACAAAAGGGAAAAGGTAATTACTGACAACTCCACATCAAAGTCAGTGTGTGGAATAAAGCTTATAAAAGGATTACCCACTCGATGGCTTTTTTTCTTTTCCCATTAAAGAGAGGTGCTTAGAAGCACTCTAGCCCTATCTAGAAAGATTGACTGAATTACTCCCAAGAAAATTACTCCTTTTGTAAGGGTCTCAGCAACAAACCTAGAAGTGTCAAGGGGGTGAGTAATTTCAAACCGTGTTTGTCACTCACAGCCAGTAGTTTTGCCACTCTGCTTCTTTCTTTTTTAGAATGGCAAAAATGGAAAATAATGTGGTGACTTTGACAGGCATGGGGTACTCAGCCCCACTCAGATTTTTGCAGCAGTTCTCAGAAACAGATATCAGAAGATTCCTCYAGCAAACATAAAATGGAAATTTTTAAGGCTAAATCTAGTGGGGCATTGCCAATTCTTCCTAGCTAAGAACCTAACTAAAAACCTTTCTATGTTTTTTTTTGTTTTTTTTGTTTGTTTGTTTGTTTGGGTTTTTTTGCAGCCAAGCATTACAGCTAAGGAACAATAATGGATGCACTTGAAGGATCAAACTTCCTTTTTACAAACTATCTGGTATTTTGAGGCATTTCCAGTTACAGAGTCTCATTTTCTGCCGTTAGGAAAAAATCCGTGTCCCACGGAAATCAAATGGCAGGAGAAACACCGGCTGATGAACGTGTGGCCGTATTTTACTCTCTCTGCCTGTTTTTCAGGAGTGCTGACCAGAGTCARCATCTCCCAGAGTTACCTAAACTTGGGGGTCACCCAACCTCTATGGAAAACAGCTTTTAGGTGACTCCGCTCAGCCCTTTGGTAAAAGAAGTACTCCAGATTAGTGAAATCGTGTTTTACTTTAAAGGCTGATTATGAGAGCTTGTTAACAAAAATAATAAACACCTTACAAACACTGCTGTAGATGGTGATAAGCAGGTCAAGAGATATTACTGAAAATTAAAAGAAATATCTACACCTGAAAGCTCTGACACTTTGTAGGCAGTAACTCATCATTTTTAAGTCCCATATTGACTGTTTCCTAGATGAAATGTTTCCTAGATACAAACCAGGGATGTGATGAGAGGGCTTTGGGAGTGAAATGTCTCGCTGCATTAATGAAGACAGCTCCACTAGTTTTAAGGGACACCTGCTCTTTCATGCCCACAGAGGAGTTGGTCTTTAACCTTGGCATCTTTTCTTCCTTTTTTTCCCGTTTTCTGCCCTGCCAACTCAGCAAAGTTTGGTTTTGTAGCAATGTGAAATGTCTCCAACAGCTGGGTTTTCTGGAAAGCTCAGTTTCCTTCCCAGTGAGCCACACACTGCCTTCACCCCTGCTAAACGCAGCGCTTGCTTGTTGGTAACACCTGGCCTGTTGGCTGTAGATAAACAGATAGACTTGTGTGCTCTGTCTCTGAGGTTTCAAACCAGACAAGATTGCAAATAATGGGCTCAGAGCACACAAGAGTCCACCATGCTCAAGATTTACAGTACACTAATCACAAAGTACAAGAAAGAAACCTTTGATTGCAACACCTCCTAGACTCATTGCTTTTAGCCTCGGGAATAACAAGYACAGCATCTTCCCCACTAACAAAGAAAAGGGGAAGTAACACCATGCTCTCCCCTGTTGTTGTTCTTCCTTGATTCAGTGTGAACTAACAGGCAATGAAGGCAACAGGTTTGATTACTCCTTGCAGTGATCTGGATTTCTTCCAGAGGATAAACAATGATACTCCCATCACTACCATTTTCAGGACCTGGGTGAAATAACCCTCCAAATACCTTGATCACTCCCCTTTTTTTCAGGCAGGGCTTGCTCTCTATGAATAAAGATGCAGCTATTCCAGGAAATCATATCCTGGATTCTCCTTTGCCCTCCACCCCACGTAGTACAAGGTCCCAAGAGCTTTGGTCTCACCCACAAAGTGGCTAAACCCTCATTCAAGCCCCAAGTGATACGTGGGTCCTCACTCACAATTCCCCAGTGCAGTTCATATACACTAAGTTGCCTTTCCACAAGGCAGCAATGAGTCCGTGGAGCCACAGTAGTACAAACAGGGAAGAGTGAGGAGATCTGCACTGCTTCTGGACACATAGCTGAGGTTCTTCTTACCAGTCTGTTTTATCTTTAGGCCAGCCTTGTCCTCCCAGTCCACAGTAGCATCCGTAGCCAATATATGCCAAGGGAGACCGTCCCGTGCCACACGATATAGCTCCTGCCAATTCGATGATTCCTCGGGTGTGCAGTGAATGGGATTTTCCCAGAGCACCTTTCCAAACTGCAAAGACAGGACGTGGCTACACACAAGGATTAAACACGCCTGACACTGATTTTCCTAAAGTCCTTAAAGGGGGATTTTTTGGTTTTGACTGGTTGGTTGGGTGCAGCCTTGACAACCTAATTAGCCATGACATTCAGCCTGCAAAGGGGACTCTGCAGGGGATTTTTTGGTTTTGACTGGTTGGTTGGGTGCAGCCTGGACAACCTAATTAGCCATGACATTCAGCCTGCAAAGGGGACTCTGCAGGGGCCTTACCTGAGGGCTGGGATAACCAGGAGGTGGATGCAGAAATACCCAAGCAGGCTATTCTGCAGAGGGAGCTCAATTCAAGCAAGACGTAGTACTAGCTCTGGTGCGCTAGCATGTGATTGCAGCTRTATTGCACCTGGGAGCAGTGTGCCTGGTTTTGCACATCACAGAGCCYGAGCTGTTGGTTTTGCAGGGCCTGTGCCAGCACCGTGCAGAGCCAGCTGGGCTTCACTGCCCCCCAGAGCTCACAAACCTGGGAAAGCTTACTAGCCACGCTGTGGTCCCAGGTGGGACATGAAGCAGCAGAGGACAAGCACGCAACCAGACCTAACCTGGGCTCTACGGGAAAAAATGAGGTTTCTATGTTGCCCAAGATGTCTTATATTATCCAAGTTTCCCCTACTATTCAGGACATTTTAACCCATTCTCCAGAKGGCAAAAAGCTGACAGTACTATTAATTTGCGTAGAGGGATAGCTACAAGTCCCTGAGCCCGTAAGGTATACTTTGCCAAGGATAGAGTGCCTAGATGTATGTATATCGGCTTCCTTTTAGTGTTTGGAAGTCCTGGCAACACTTACATCCGCTTCCGTTATTACGTTCCATTTAAGTCGTAACATCAGATTGGCTGCATTAATTTGGAAAAAAAAAAAAAAGGAGCTCTGTGTCAGCTGAAGTGTGCAGATGGCCACCCAAACGGGTCTGGAGTTTTTTGAGTTACAAGTCTTTCAAACAGTGTTCTGATTTCACATGTTAATTTGCAACTTTTTTAGGAACCGTAGACTCTACCTTGCAGTAACTGTTACAGAAACCAAGAGTACCCTGCCCCTAATACTCAAACCACCGTGATGCTGCAAACGTTGATGCTTATCATGTTAACAACAGCGACAGACAGGRCTATTTATTGCCTGGGTTTACTGTGAAGGACTAAGTGCACTTTGCACTGCTCTATTGGGCACGGCAAAGCTACTCATCAGTAGCATCAAACCCCTCAGACCGACTGCCTAACCCTTCCGCTCGTCCCACCCGTGCACAGCYGCTCCGAAAAGAAGAGCCTGCCGGAACGGGGGGCTTTGCGGCACGCTTGGATGGAGAGGGAGGTGATGCCTGGGGGCTGGGGACCCRCCACTGAGGCCACTTTGCCACCTGCCCCTGGCTATTGCAGCGTGCTTGACCTCTTCAAAGTGCTGTGCAAACTGGACTAATTAATCCCCTAAACCACCCGAGGACTCAATACTATTATTAAAACAGTTGCTTTCCTTTTAAAACCTAGCCTCTAATCCCCTTGCTTGGGCCTCTCCCTGCATCTCCTGGGCTGGCTCACCCTCCTAGCCTGATCCAAACCCCAGCGAGGACAAGGAGGGTCTCTCCCCATGAAGGACAAGGCAGGGCTTTTCTCCCTCTCCACAGCCCAAGTCCCCAGCAGGAAGGAGCGCRGCCCTCCACCATTTTCACCCCAGCGATCGGCGCCTCGGGCTGTCCTGGCACAGGGTTTCGTACAGCCTCCTTATGCTTCCCGGGGCATTCCTCAGGGATTAAATGCACATTCCTGAAAAAGTAACCGCACTGCTCACCTAAACACTACTTGAGTGTTCAGGTTTCGTGCTAGAAACACATTAGACGGGTGTTATTGGAAACTAAAGAKACGAAAGAAACTATTTCCCTTGTCTAAACAGCGGGGCTCTGGAGTTAGAAGGGGGCTCAGCTCTCAGGCACTCGGGGGGAAATCACAAGCAGTGAGCTGCTCTGGATTTGRGGTGAAAAATCATGCTTTTTCAACCTGTTGCAGTTTGCAGACCCTGAAAACRTTCCAATGGAGACAAAAACTTCTTTGTAGGCATTCAGGCCTCCTGATGAGCAGCTTGTATTTTTTTTATCTGTCTTTCGCTGACCTCTGAAGCCAGGACTGCTGGTCTTGGTCTGTTGGCTGCTGGCTGAAAACAGCCGAGGCTGGTGTAAGGTAGCTGCACCTCACCCAGTAGAAGAAAGGCCATTCTTCTTTTGGGGATATCTCTGAGGATCAAGGAACTGTAATTACAGTGCAGGGCTGCTCATGGAATTGGAGAGAACGCCCCAAAGGGAATTGAGTCCAAAAGACTCAATTAGTGTGCTTAGGGCTGCATGCTCTGCAAGAGCCTGAAATAACGTGGGCATCCAGGCAGCCTCTGATGTTCCTGTTTCGTTCTTTGAAAGCTGGCTGGGTTTTGAGCCGAKGGCGGGTCACTGCCGCTGAGAGGTCAGCCCCAGCAAGTACGTTTCAATATTCAGGTGCGTGGCTAATAACTTGACCAAGAACTGAGATTGCTTTYTCTGTGCTGGGCAGCCAAGTCAGTACAGCTGGGAAAGCCTTGAAAAAAGTCTGAGTCTCCACAGCAGCCTGCATTTAGCCACATCTCCCATTAGGAGCATGTCCAATCATTAGTTATACTACTGATGGGGCACCTTAGCAGAGAACATCATACCTGCAGGGAGGTGAGYGGAGGTGGATCTGACAACTTACACTTCCTATTTCCTGCTTAAACGGGCAGCCTTTGCTGTAGATTAAGGCAAGGTTTGGGGTTTTATTTTAAAACTGTACTGCAGGTATAACCTCAGACCTGCCAGTTTAGTGTCACGTTGCCTCTGTGTGTAGGCGCTTTAAGTTAGCAGACATTTATGGCTTTAACAGCCTTTTTWAAAATTATTTCAAATTCGGATGAATTGAAAACTGCTTACTCCACGGTCRTTGGTATAAAAAGAGGGTATTTCTGTGAAGAAACACAGATACCAACAACTTTGTAGCAGAAAACTATCCAAAAAGAAAATGACCCACGTTTATRCAGCCCCAGCTATGTAAAGTGCCAGGGAAGCGAAGCGGGCAGGCAGCTCACTTACACAGCCCCTCGCTATACAGCTGAAAAGAGTCAAGCAGCGCTTTTTTTCTCGCTTGGCCAAACCACACTGAGGTGCCTGCTGTGAAGCAGGCAAAGCTGACGGCAAGGGGAGAGGCTGTCCCGGGCCGGGGGGAGGCACGGGGAAGGAGAGGGACCGAGAGGTGGTACTCACCTGCCTGAAGCAGCACCAGCACCAGCAGCAGGCGGGAGCCCATGGGCAGATTGCTCCCGCGCTCCTGTACGCCGGGATTCAGCCGCTGGGATGGCCGGCAGCACCTCGCCGCCCTGCCAAGTGAGCTGAGGTGTGGGTGTGCTGAACAATCCTCCCGGGCCGCTGCTCCAGGGTTTATATGTACATGGCTCTGCGCCCATCTGAAGTGAAACACCCTCTTCTGCGATGTCCCTGAGCCCCAGCCCGGGTCCCGTCCGTCCCCGCAGCGGGCTCCTTGCTGCGCGGGGAGAGGGCGAGGGCTGACTCTGTTTGCCCAGCATCGCCTTTGGGAGGGAGGGGCTGCTGGAAGGGCATTAGGCTGGCGGTCCCCGGGACAGCCCCAGACACCCAGGCACTAAGCCGGGCTCCTTCTTTAAGCTGTTTGCTTACAGACCCTGGTTAACCTCTGAGTAGCTGCGGAAAAGGAAAGCCTGCAACCAGGCTTTCTGCGGCTTGGGCTCACTGCTGTGGCGTCCCCCTGGCAAGGGTTTTCTCTTTTTATAGATCACTCTTTCCAGGGTAATTTTTTTTTTTTKTAAATTATTTTATTTTAAGACTGATTATTTTTCATGTTCAAAAAAGAAGAGACAAAACTATAAAAATCCAACAGAAAGAATACTGTTAGGTGCAAGCACCTAATTATAAACTGACCAACAGAGCTAATTCTGCRCCACTCCTGAGGGAAAACACCCTCTTGGCCTGTTGCTGCACCTGACCGAGACCAATTGATTTCTTGAAGACTCGTCAGTATGTGGGTCCCAGCCACAGCCACAGCCCAGCGGCTGGGGACAGTCCCCCGGGGCCGGCCGTGCTCTGGTCACACCGGGCGGCCGGGTGGGCAAGGTGTCCTCCCCGTCAGGCAGCCTCCGCCTGCGCGGGGCAGCAGGCAGCGTGAGCGGGAGGGACGGCCACGGTTATTTTGCCTTTGRGCTTGAAACAGCTTCACCCAGCCCTCCAGGGCTTTAAAACGCCTGCCTTGCTTGGAGCAGCAGCCGTCCGCCTTTTTGGGGTCTAAGCATCTGCCCCTTCCCTGGCGTGGGCGCGATGGGCCGGGCTGGCTGCTCTGCTGGGAGAGGGAGAGGAGGGGAAGATGGCTGCTCGCCCCTTCCCCTGCACAGCCCGGGCCCTTCTCAGCAGTACCCCTTGCCCGAGTTCCCCACGGTAAAGCTGTGCCTCCCTTCTTAATGGTGTGGTTTTAAATATTTGCTYGCTAAATATTGGTACTCRAATCAAAGGTCAGCAGCAAGTCATWTTCGGGGCTGCCTTCTGCCGAGACCAGCCCTGCCGCAGCAGCTGGCCCTCAAGTTTTCAAGATACAGTATATACGGGGTGCCTTTGGTACAGGGCAAACGAGACAGCAGAATTGGGTAAATCTCATGACAACGGTGAGGCCGAAATCCCCCGCCCGTCACCGGCCCGGTGATGGGCTGTGTGCTGGCGGCAGGCGAGGGAGGAGGAGGGGGAGGTGAGCACACCCCTCACACGGCTGCTCCGGGCCCCGGCTCCTCCGCGACGTCGGAGGGGCCCCGGAGGAGCTGTGCRGCTTACACCTCCTCCCTCGGAAAGTCCCTTCAGTAATTATACATTTACCCAAGTAATAATGCYAAATCCTATGTATGTGAGCTGTTGCTGGTTAATATTTAACCTTAAGAATATAAGTTTGCGGAAGGAGGATGCTGGGAGGCGGGTGTGCTGTATTCGAGGGCTTTGTGGATACAGATCCTCGAAATGGGAAGTGCAAAGAAGAAGTCAGGCTTTAAAGCACCGCGTGGGGCCTGGCTGAGCAAGATGCCCTGTTAGAGCAAGCTCCATCCCTGACAGACACCTGGTGGGCCCCGTTCTTAAGTGGGGACCAAGGAGGAGGTGTGAGGAACTTCTGCAGATGCTGTACGGGATCCCTGGGGTCCCTGAGCCCGRGGAAATGCCTTTGAGTGCCCAAAATGTCTACTCTATGACTGGGATTTATCAGAGTCATTTTGGTTTGAAAATCATTTAATCTTGTTCTTTCAAAGCCTTCCTGAATTACAAACCTGATCAGAACAGGCATTATAAATTTTCAGATCACAGTTTAATTCTCTTCTTCCCTTTCTCACAGCCCTCTGCCCCCCGAATAATAGATGAGGTTTCTGTCCCCAGTTCAGCAAGAAATACAAAATAAAGAAATACAGACTCCTTTGACAGCCAAATGTATGTGCAATGTTGGAAGAAGATTTCTGCAGGATATTAGAGAGGGATGCCCAAATCCAACCTTAAAATGGGAAGCAGAATTGATGTGTTGTTTCCTTACGATTGTTTCCCACTGCTGACTGGTCGAGTTTGTTATTTATCTGTGCAACTACTCATTACTGTTGCCTAATCAGTATATTTATTAAATAGTATTAAGTGCTAATCGTGGTCTTATTCTGTTATGGCAAGTGCACTGGGATCATGAGGGCATTTTTATTACTGTTGAGGGAAACAAAATGAATTCCCTGATCCCACCCCTTCACGTGCATTTTGCATGTTACCTGCTTGAGCTCCACTTTTCACTAGTAGCAAGAGGCAGCACACGAGGGTGTTGGATATCGTCTCAGCAAACTCAGCTATACAGACTACCRGCTGTTCTAAACTGCATAGGGAATAAACTTACTTTGAGCCTCAGGTCACCTGCGTGGGGCAATCAATCCATACCGTTGGAGGGCTACTTCTTCAGACGAACTAGCTCCGTTGAAAACAGAGTTCCCTTGGTTTGCACCACCAAAGCAGCTGGCCCTCAGGGATGATACCACCTCATGCTCTTGGCCTCCTTATTGTTGAAAAACACTATTAGGGAAAAGTTTTCAGCTGAAGGGGAGAAAAATTTGTAAGGACGCCACACTTTTTAATGACGTTTACCCAAGGAGGTTCAAGATGTGAAGCCGTTTGCCCTTCATCCCACAGAGAGTGTTCTTCCTCAAATGAAATACCCAGTCATCTCTGTGGATGTCACCACCAACCGCAAGAAGAGGTCTCTGGTCAGCACCAGCAGATTCAACGATGCATTTGCTGCCCAGGCCAAGGGCTTTTCCCATGAGGGGCAGAGGAAGCTTTCTTGCAATACTATGGGCTTTAGAGGTTCCCTAAAGGAACTGCCCCYGCAAAGATGGGCTTATAGGAGGATGACTAAAGAGACTCAAGGATACAGAATGACAGCTTGGGTAGTGGGAGTTAGAAGAGAAGATCAGTTCTAAAGGGAAACAAACTCCACATTATCTGTTCAGAGGGGAAAAAAAAACATATCTAAAACTGCCACATGATTTGTGGTAAAACAACCAGTTACAGAAGAAATAGAGTTAATATAAGAACATATTAAGTAAACAGTCTTATTTAGTATTGTCTTGCATAGAAGGTCTGTCCATGCTTTAGTGATGATACCRCCTAGCCAAACTTTGATGAGGAAAGACAACATTATTATTATTTTCAGTTTATAACTCAGGCCCAAAAGAAAAGTTTTAAAAGTGGCTACTGATTTGAGGGTGTCCAGTCTGTATCTCCTTGAGCTTCAATGCTGCTATGCACTGGGTCTTATCTTAATGGTGGCATTTCTGAATAGTGAAGCTGGATGGCTCCAGCCTGCAGCACCTTCTCAAAGTCAGTGCCTGCTTTTGTCTATAGTCAGTCCCACACACACATACCTCAAGCAACGAAGTAAGGCCACATCTCTCAGGCTTTTGCTGTGGCAGTTTTCTCCCAGCACGGTCTCAGAAGGTGCTGTCTCCTGAGCTGACTGTCTGGGCCTTCCCCTCAAAAGTCCTTCCCACATGAAATGTGCCTCTTCTGCATGCTTGCTTGCACTCCTCCCATGACGGAGTGGACCTYATGGTCTACACATATAATGCGGCTGGAAGGAGGGCAGGCAGAGCTGACATGAGTCCTGTGTTTGGGATAAAGGAAAAGATGGATTGTTGAAGGACGGGAGTGATGTGAGATGCTGAGGGAGCAGTAGCTTCTTCCTGATTACCATTGCTGGATGTGGGGTAAACACTGTGGGCCACGTGCTAGGGCAGAGCTAYACCACCCTGGCAGGCTCCTTTCCCTCCTCACGGCTGCCTCTGGCCCTCGTGAGGATCTGTTACCCCTCAAGCTCCGTTCATAACACACAAACCCCAGAGCTGCATCCCGTCACACATCCCTTCCCAAGGCATGGGGAGAGAAGACACAACCCACGGAATGAAGATGGGATGCAGGTGTCCCCTCATTGTCCTCCTGCTCTCTCATTAGGTGGAGAGAGGTTGTGAGGGAGTGCGGTCACTGCGTGGGGGGACTGGCCCAGCTGCCTCGTTCTCTCGTCACTGGAAATGTCAGGACTTTTCTGACTTTAACAGTCTTCTCATCCCAAGTGTTAGTGACACTAATGCTCAGGCCTTCAGAAGTGTCCATTTCCTAGTCTGGTCTGCCTGTAACTCCYCTTTTGCTGCAGAGCAAGCAGTCGTTCTGCTGCCTGCAGGACAGGCTCGCTYGGGAACGGAGAGGCTCTCGTGTCCTCCAGAAATCGGCTTTGGTGGACATCACATAATGGGCATCTGTCAGAACAAYGGGGCCATGACCACAAAAAGGTTTTCAAGACTGCAGTGCCCCTTGGCCACAGGTAGCCAGGGCATCAGAAACGCAGCATGCCCTGGCAGCGCRGAGCGTGCTGCCATC
Organism: Oceanodroma leucorhoa; assembly: GCA_030449065.1. Lineage (NCBI taxonomy): Eukaryota > Metazoa > Chordata > Aves > Procellariiformes > Oceanodroma > Oceanodroma leucorhoa. The sequence goes on along the minus strand of JASVER010000050.1, from coordinate 685,527 downwards.
ACGACCTGGGGGCATTGCCCCCATGGAGAAGAGCATCTCTTCGGAGCCMAGCTGAGCACTGCCTGTAGCGATGCGAAGGTGAAAACAGGCATACCTTATCAGCTGAGCACCCTTAGACAGCTGGCTCTCGTTTTAGAGCCCCAGTGACATTTCACACTTAAAAGAGAGGATATACACCCAAAACACGAACAGGCTGAATAGAGGCATCTTGTTTAAATACTGGCATGACCTGGGGCTGCTTAGTTTATGAGATCCACCAAGAAGCTGGGCTGCTTCATCCGATAGGAGGCCCAGGGAACACACACACAGAGATGAATGTGCACTCTGATAGCCCAGACAAGTTCCTGAAATGCCTCCGAGTTCCCTGRAAAGGAATGGCTAACATAAATGCCTGTGTCCATTCAACAGGAACCCCTGTCAGAGACAAAGCTAGAAGACCCGTGATACCAGTTCGTACCAATGACACCAAGATTCGTGATACTCGTCCAGACTCTGAAGCCCATTAAAATACTTGTTTTGACGTGTCAGTGTTTTGAAGTCCATTGTTTAAATCCATGGGCAGTCCTCAACAGAGCAAAATTACATTTTTCTTTTCTGGTTGTAAAGATAACGTAAACAGAGGTGTGTTCATAGCTCCTCCTGGGAGACAGAGGAAGGGATGGCCTGGGTGGGGAAGGCATAATACAGATCAGGAGCACATATAATTCTTATTCCACCTTTGCAAGCACATTTCAACCCTGACTACTCTAGACCACTATCCTCACTCAGCTCTGCCAGTATATTCCAGTGCTGCCTATCTATGTAGTCTGCTGTGCACTGAGTCATCTCCTCCAAATGCTGTCTCCTTTAGCTKCTTATTTCCCCATTGTTCAGGCTTCATTTTCCTTTTTTTCAATTGCTAAAAGTTTGCCTGCTGCTGCACTTGCCATCTCACACTTCTCTCCTTCCACCTTTTGTCCCAACTTACCACTTTCACCCACAACATCATAGCTTGAAGACTCACGCTGGTACTGCCTCGAGCCTCAGGTACTGACAGAGACAGAAAAGTGCTTTTTTATTGAAGGCCTCCATTCATAACAGCAGCCGGTCCTGTCTAGATCACGGAGCACTTGGGAGCTCTGAATCTTCCGTGTTTAAGAGGACAGGCAATTAGAGACTTCCTGAAGAAAAGGAGATATACGTTACACTACCTCCACTCCATTATCCAGATTGCTTTATTAGGATGCATCCAGCGTACAGACCAGTGTCTTTTATGTTTGATACCTGAGTATATAAAGAGAAAGCCGATAATGTGCTAAATTTTAGGCGCTGTTCCTACTCCTACAGGAAATGTGAAATCAAGCATTCCCTGAAGGTGCTACTGTGATGACTCACGATCTGCTCTCCTGTAGCCCTGTTTAAGACTGGCCATGAGCTCAAGGTTACTGCTGTACGTATTTTAGGAGAGGCACTGGAGAACAAGGGTTTAGCTGCTCTCTTTTTTTGACATCAACCAGTGCTGCAYATGGCAAGTTTTCAAGCGTTCCTGGAATCCCTCTGCTGTTAGTCAGGCCAGGCTTTCCTTAACCCCTACAGAGACATATGATTAAGCTTATATTTATTAAAGTACTCTATTGGGAAACTCTTCTTTACTATTTCCCCAATCACAATCTGAATTATGAAGCCCAAGTTCAAATACTGTACTCTGCTTACAGTTAATATCGTTTCACGGGCCCTTCAAACCCTCTTTCTTTCTATACGTGCATACACCCCTGCGCCAACACTCATATTTGCCACCACTACTTTGTTTTTGTTTCATGACTCAYCACCTCTTCACTGCTGTGGAAATTGTTGTCTTCTGGGTTTCATACTTGGTATATAAAAAGGCTTGGAAAAAAAGAAAAGGAAAAAACATCAGGATAGTCAAAAGAGCTTCACCTTTCAGGAGGAAAAAAGGAGACKGCTCTGTAATTTGTTCCGCTGGGGAGGCAATGCTTGGAGCTGGTCACCGTGCTCACCTAGCTGGTTCGCGTGTCTTTCCTTTCCACCAGCCCCAGCTGAGGGCATGCTGCGTGTATTACATCTCATCTTCAGGCTCTGTGCTTTTAGTGGGTAACGGACCACATCTGGGGTCCCAGTGCCAGCCCTTTTCTCCCTTACACGACAAGGATTTACCTGATCAAAGCCTGTACCTTTGCGCCCAGGGACAGGTTAGGTGAGGGCGGGATGGATGCTGCAGTGCTCTGACTGCTGAATAGTTCAGTGCCTCGTGTGACCGACAGCCCTCAAGCCATAGCGAGGAACGGCCAACACGGGAAGCCCCCAGCCCCAGAGACATCTCCCCAGTTCCCAGTAAAACTGCCTCTTCTATGCTGAGCAAATAATCCTGATGAGGCATTTTGGTTATGATTTTGTGTAGTCTTTTGTTTACTAGTATAGGAAGATTTCAACCTTTACCTGGCTCATCTGACTGTTTCTCACACCAGTCCTGGTACTTACAGTAAGGTTAAGACCACACTGAAGGACATAGATAGTGTAATTAAAATTGTAAGTGCCAATTTATCGTTAGTATGTTGTTGGTTSTGACGTGGTGGAATGAGATAGCAGGCTGTGCCTGCTGAAATGCCTTATCACTTCATTTATACCAGTCACCGCTTGGGAGTTCGGGAGTTCACCCTGTTCCCAGCACACCAAGAAACTGCCTACAATAAGAATGCTTGTATAGTTAGCAGGAAAAAGATCTGCACTGATAAAGTAATGGGTAAACTCATGTAGGGTGTTTGGCCTTCTAGGCTGGGCAGCAAAGAGTAGGTCAACTCCGTATAGCCCTAGTTAAAAYGGCTACATCCAACTGCAGTGCATTTTCCCCCAGTTAAGCCACTCATCCTTCCCACTTTGCTCCGTTGCACGTCTTGAAGTTGTGTATTTTCTTTGCTCCGTTGTATGTTTGGAAGTTGTATATTTTCATCGTCTCTTTTTGCATCTTGTCCCCATGTGTAACTTATCCAGATGATGTTACTTGTTTTCTTTCCAAAACACAATTTTTTTTCCAGTTTTGCCACAGAAAAGCCAAAATCACATGCATGCTCTTCCAGTAGCACTTGTTCTGTTTGTAGATCTACTGAGGGCATCGTTTGTCACTGGTTCAGTAAGTTTAACTGTAAATAAATACATCCATCAATCAAAACATATTTCTCAGTAATCTCTGTATTTCCTGATATTTTAACTTTTATACTTTTCCTTGGTACTGCAGTTTGCCTTTCCCTGGCAGAGTGATCATCAGGCCACYGTCTAGTCTAAATTTGGCTTGGCAAGCTTGCTGTCCTCTCTTGCACAGGGCTGAGCACGTCTTCACACATTCAACCACTGCCAAATTGTGTTTGGTGCTTTGTTTCCTGTTTGTACAGGGAGCATTTTTTCTGAGACTACAACCAAATTGATTTTTGCTTATTTGCACTATGTTAACGCCAGATATGAACAAAATCTTCTTTTCTGAGTCACTGCTTGCTTACTTTAAAAAAAAAAACTTTTTCTTTCATTTTTTTCTCTGCATACATTTTCTGGCTACAGTTACTGTACTTGGCTAGTAACAGAACATTTCTGAATTTGCATTTCTTACTTCCTACATGTGGGACTGGGGAGAGGGCGTCAAGTCTGAGTTTTTGCTCATGGCTGTAGTTCCATAMTTGTGCATTTATTTTTCCTTGTATATTCAGGGCTGCCTTGTGCTATTTGCTGCAGAGCTTGAACTGGAAGCCTGATWTTAGCAGGCTAATGGCAGGGTGCGTTGTGAAAAAGTAAGGATTGGAAATGTTTAACTGGCTGACACTTTCCCTTCACCAATATTTTCATAAGTTTTCATAGGATAAAGCCTCAGACAAGGTAATTTGTCAACCTCAATGCACTATRACAATCTACAAAGCAATGTAATCCTAGACATTAAATGTGTTGCTGCAGTGATCTCTGGGGAGACAATTCTCCTACTTAGAATCATGTACTAAGATTTTCTTTGCCTCAAAACCAAACAAAAACTCAAAACAAAACAAACCCCATAAGCTGAAAAACCACAACACAGTTTCAAAACAAATCCCTGTACCACTGACTCTAGGTAAGCAACAAAGTCCCAAAGTTTCTGCTTATTYTTCTATAAGACTTAGGGTACGATTTCAAAACAAAATTAACATCTAACAYTAAAAATCTTAAATTTATATTTAAAGCCTTTAAATGTGCAATCCGGTCATACCAGAGTTGAAATCACAGCATTTCCTTGTAACTTCTGAATATGAGAGCTACTACACCAGCTTCACGTACCCAGAAAGCACACAAAAGCACCCACCACTGTCACACTGAGGTGCTAGAAACTCTCTTCAAATTTGATTATTTCTAGTTGGACCCAGCTCTTCTCTCTCTGGGCTTAACTGCTCATGATTTGAATGTACTAACCTCTCCATTACTCTCTCTCGTTTGTTAAATTTTGTCACTATGAGAAGATTTGTGCAGCGTGCAATAACATGAGCTGGAAAGAGTTCAAGGAACTCATCTGAGRGAAGCCAGTCGTAGGTTGGAAAGAACCTTACTTAAAAAATAAAGACACGGAGAACAAAGGGGAGCTCAAGAGTGGAGCACCTCTGATAAGACACAATGAATTCAGATAGGGCAGAATCTATTGTTAGAAAAAGAGTATGACAGGAAAAATTATTTCCTATTTGAAAGATAATTAATTCTGTCTTAGAAATCAGCAACAAGGAAGAAATCTTGCTTAACTAACCTCATTTTCAGAGGCAAATTTCAAAGAAGTTTTTGGGGAACCAGCAGATGAGTACTTCTGTGTGAACAAGCTCAAGAAGAATGCTAACTCAGAACAGATAGTAATGTATCACAAATACGAAGCTGTCTTCTTTCCTGCAAGGCCAGAAGGAATATCAGCTTTATTATTTGCAGTTCAGACTTATTTTCCAAAGCTTGCTTTTGTCAAGTTCTCTGTCATCTCTAATTTCTGATGCTTTCCCTTGATCACTTTCATTTCAACCTGACTCTGCATAACAAACATCAAAAAGAAGTCTCATTGCATATCCAACATCTGCTCTTATTCCCTTATTTATGACAATTTTTTAACGTCACTCCATATGACCTAATTCATCAATGCCTCAAAGAGAGCAATTCTGGGCTACAAACAATAGCTACCTGTGGTCTCATTTTGTCCCTTCGGGAAATGCCGTAAATGGGACAGGAATCTAATGCGAGGTGCATTGTGAAGAGTGAATCAGTGACTGCTTCTTCATTACACCAACTGACTGACTTCCTTAAAATGCTGCACCAAGGTTGAAAAGAGTTATATATACGTTACTTTGAATTTTACAGACCAGATCAGCATGGCATCACTCAAGCGTCTGCAGGATTTCAAGGCTAGTCTTTTGTTTGTTCTAAAAGCAGGAGGAGCAATTCCCAATGCATTTCATTAATTCCCTGCAAAATCACCTAAAGAATTCCCAATACATAATACCTCTCATTCATTGTATAACAGTGACATCAATAATTAAAGAAAAAAAAGGGTAAGATGATCATGAACTGTAATCTAGACAAAAGACTATTCAGTTTAGTAAGCACTCAGATGGCGATGCTTCCTTCAGTGGAGGCACTAACAGAGTCCCTGGCCTCTCCCTGGCCCTGCCTTGAGGCTTCTTTACAGGAAACGTGTAAGAATCAGTATTTCAGCAACTCTGTCTTGAACTGGCCAATAGATTCTAAAGGGGAAGGGAGGACAATAATCATAAATACATAGCCATCATCGTTTCCTCAGGCTTGTCTCACTTCGAAACTAGATTAAATAAGCCCCAAACTAAATATACCTCAAACAAATACAATAAACCACAAACATTAGGAACGTCTACATAAGTGACTTTTTGGAACGCATCCTGAGCCAGTGTCTCAGTTAACATGAGTAGTTGGATCTTCACTTAATTTTGCAACACTCATTTGAGGGTCCATGCTCAATTACTTTTTTCAGCCTATGTATTTCATAAATTCTGTGACAGAATAAGCCAGGAAAGTCTCTCAGAAATTATATCTCTTGGTATCACTCAGCAGATCAGCCCTTGGGTCGGTGGAGTTTTGCCTGAAGATGGCTTGGACACCATAGGGCTGGAAGGGACAAATAATCATCCAGCTCAGGATCAAACATGCCTAGACCAGGATTTTTTTCTGTCCATCAGCTTAGTTCTCCTTTAGTACAAACTAAGCTYGTTACCTCTTGCCCTGTCACCAGTGGGTGTGGAGAACTACTAGCCATTGTCTGTATCAATTCATTACTTGCCCCACCCAAAGAGTCCTTCCTTCTACATTAAGGCTCCATTGCTCCCTGTCTTGTAGGTTATGGTTTCTAAACCTTCTAGAGGTGCTGTTCACTCCTCTCAGGATACCCCCTACTATCTACGACTTCAACAAGGATACACAACATCAGCTAAGGCTGAGCACAGTCAAGTGAAGAACAACAATTATTTCCTGCATCTTTTATTCATTTCACAAGTTGCTACATGCCAGAATAGGAAACCAGCATAAAACATTACCTTTGCCTGAAATTCATCTTCTTGAATCTTCATTATCGGTGACTTTGTTCCACTTATTTCTCAGTACTTCAAATAACCCTCAGGATTTTCCATTGGGTCTGCGAATGTGAAACCAGTGACACCTTTGTTGAAAATCTTCCTTTTCAGTGAGAAGACAAAGGTGACTTCCATAATTTCTAGAAAGTCTAGCAGTTAATCTAAAAATTGCTGGCAATAAAGGAAAAACCTAAGCAGAACATATGATACAGCCTCTGAAAAATGGGGAAAAAAAATTTCCCACAAACTGTCTTTACCTATAGACCAGGATCTTTGCATTGTGCATGATGGCACCGCAGGGGTTTTCTTTACTACTCAATCAGTTGATCCCTGTTTCCTCGCCAGGTTGTTAAACACGAACAATGCCCAAATATCAAGAAGCTATCAGCTCCCTGCTGGCATCTCCTGGGGTGAAGATGACCCAGAGTAGGGAGCGTAACAGAAGCAGACAGCTGGCAGGAACAACAGCTCCTTTAGCCCAGACTGTACTACATAAATCTTTCACTGCAAATTAAGGTCTGGATGCAGAGAATTTAAACCTGGGGGGGGGGGGGAGCTACAGGGGTGGCTTCTGTGAGAAGCTGCTGGAAGTTTCCCCTACGTCCGACAGAGCCAATGCCAGCCGGCTCCAAGACAGACCTGCCGCTGGCCATGGCCGAGCCCATCAGCAACGGTGGTAGCACCTCTGGGATAATATATTTAAGGAGAAAAAGTTGCCGTGCACACAGCAATTGCAGCTGGGAGAGGAGTCAGAATATGTGAGAGCAACAGCCCTGCAGCCCCCCAGGTCAGTGAAGAAGGAGGGGAGGAGGTGCTCCAGGCGCCGGAGCAGAGATTCCCCTGCAGCCCCTGGTGAAGCCCATGGTGAGGCAGGCTGTCCCCCTGCAGCCCATGGAGGTCCACGGTGGAGCAGATATCCACCTGCAGCCCGGGGAGGACCCCACCTTGGAGCAGGTGGATGCCTGAAGGAGGCTGTGACCATGTAGGAAGCCCACGCTGGAGCAGGCTCCTGGCAGGACCTGTGGAGAGAGGAGCCCAGGCTGGAGCAGGTTTGCTGGCAGGACTTGTGACCCCGTGGGGGACCCACGCTGGAGCAGTCTGTTCCCGAAGGACTGCACCCTGTGGAAGGGACCCACGCTGGAGCAGTTTGTGAAGAACCGCAGCCCGTGGGAAGGACTCATGTTGGAGAAGTTCGTGGAGGACTGTCTCCCGTGGGAGCGACCCCACGCTGGAGCAGGGGAAGTGTGCGCCGAGTCCTCCCCCTGAGGAGGAAGGAGTGGCAAAGACATGTGATGAACTGACCACAACCCCCATTCCCCGTTCCCCTGCGCCACTGGGAGGGAGGAGGAAGAGAATTTGGGAGTGAAGTTAAGCCTGAGAAGAAGGGAGGGGTGGGGGGAAGATGTTTTTAAGATTTGGGTTTGTTTCTCATTATCATACTCTGATTTGATGGGTAATAAATTTATTTTTTCCCCAAGCTGAATCTGGTTTGCCCGTGACGGTAACTGCTGAGTGATCTCTCCCTGTCCTTATCTCGACCCATGAGCTTTTCATTGTATTTTTCTCTCCCCTGTCCAGCTGAGGAGGGGCAGTGATAGAGGAGCTTTGGTGGGCACCTGGCATCCAGCCAGGGGCAACCCACCACCAAACCATCAGCTGAGCACTTGGCAGAGCAGAGCCAAAGGCATCCAGGCCACGTTAAAAAGGGTGCCAGTGCTTTGAAGGCGTTCAGGGCCATAGCTACATTCCCTAACAAATGTTCCCGTGCCTAGCATTTCCCGTGAGCTGGCCTTAGGCTTCCAGATGCACCCAACTGGGTGTGTAACAGGGATGTAGGCAGACTTAAGGTCCTCCGAGTATGGCCCAACGTGCCTCTGAAGTGCACAGCTAGTTTTCTTGTAAAAAAGGCTATGAAAGAGAGATAATGGAGGGGGGAGAATCAGTGTAGGAGCTGGGAGAAGGAAGCAAGGAGGCACAGAAGGGGAATAACAAGTCTATCGCCCGGATGATGACACTCCGGTCAGCTCACAAAAGTGGCTGGAGGTAAAACACACCTGCCTGCTCCAGAACAGGTTTGGCTTCCTCTCCCCGTAACACTACATGCTTCCTTCTGCTCCCCGCAGAGGACGGCCCCGGCTGCTACAGCCTCTCCAACCCCAGGCCCGCAGGGGAAATCACTACSTACTGTCCATGCAGCCCCTCACACGACTGATACAGTTGGCCGAGTGCCGTTCCCGGGCAGGTCTGCAGCGGCTCAAGCAGAACGGTGAAGCTGCCCCAGAACCTGCGACCCACTCTCGGGGGCTGCTCGTTTCCCACCGCAGCCCGTGCCCCACTCACCAGCTCCTCCTGCCTCACCTCCCAGTTCAGCGCTCTGCAGGCAGGGGCGACTCCTCCAGCAGCATCCCACTGCTGACACCATTCGGGATGTCCTCATCATTTGTGGATGGTTAATCATTTTCCAGAACTCGAAGACCTTTACAGAACCCAAGCAGTTCTAGCACTGGGCAGGTGCTGTGGTTTTATACCACTGCTACTGTTGTTTTGTGTGGAAGTAAATATCAAAATGCAAATCAAACCTAGCTAGTTAAATGGGTCACGTGAGGGCAAGACAAAAGGGATTTGTTTGCAAAACACTACTGCAGCAGTCCCAGAAAGCACTCAGAAAGCAGAGCTTATTTCTGCTGAAGACGAACCCCACCCCTTTCTCAAGCAAAGCAATTTAATGAGGGTTGGAGAATGTCTTAAGTAAAGTCACAGGGATCGCAAAATCACCCACACAAGTAGCTTGTTTAAATTAGGGAATCAGCAGCTGTAAGGGAGCACGGTCCAGTGCAGGGCTCAGCCCCGGGAAGGATTCGGAGAGGCTGTGGAACCAGTTCTCCAGCGTCTGCTATCAATATCGCTGGTAGGCAGGAAAGCTCTGGCAGAGCTGAGGCATCACAGCAAATTAGCACCTGCCCTGCACTGCCGCTCCAGCACACTCCTCCCCGCATCCAGCCAGCACTCCAAAACACAACACCAGTTTGGTGATTAACTGGTGGATTCAATCAACGATTAAAATCAACATCAGTGTAAACGTATCGGATGGTCAACTTTGATGCTCTTTACATGTGCTTGTCCCAGGCAAATCCTCTGATAATGAGAGAGGTTTCTCAGTGAATTTACATAGATACCATTTAATGTCAAAAGGTATTGCCGTGGTCACTTAGCCAGTGTCAGCTACCAGACTCCGCAGAGAAATCTCCCAAAGAATCAAATTAGCTGAAGGTACAAGCTGTACTTGGCCTCAGAGGAAAGAAAAACCCCATCACTCAGTGCAGTACTGATTCAGTAGCTTAGCCCAGGGGTATACTCATGGCACATTAGGGTTGGACGCTGCTGGGAAAGGCTCTAATCACGCTCACCTGACACGGTGCGAAGGAYGCCATATCCGATACTGCCACAGCTAACAGGAGTCTCCACCACTGAGCTTATGGTATGGAAACATGATGGGGCACTGGCAGAGAGCTGCACTCCCTCCACCGGGAGAGGTCTGCCTCGGTTCCTCCAGGCAGAGCGCCAAACAGAGGATGGTTCTTCCACAGAGAGGCCACGTGCTGCTTCTTCACAGGGCTTTTCCATCTTTCTAACAACAGAGGCATTCTAGTGTAATCCTTTTATCACGAGGATGATGAAAGGTGAAGTTACAACGGGGAATGGTCCTCAACCACGGCTCAATCAAGTTAATGTGTGGCAAAATATACTCACATGCATTCAGCTGTGCAAGCTGAATGGAAAAAGGACTGATTGTAAAGGCCCAGAGACGTGGTAGGTCATAACATGGGATAGAAGGAGTCCTTGCTAACAAAGYGCTCTGAAAACACTCCCTCATTAATTACTTTTTGAAAGGCTATTAAGCATGTYTGGATCAATCTTATTTTTAATAGGCACTCCAAATTTTTAAAAATATCCATGTCTGATATTGAGAACTAGCCCAAATTACAGATGTAATGGGTAGGTCTATTAAAAAGTTACATATGTAAGGATTTCCTCTTCCGAGATAGTGATACAAAAATACAACAGTATATTATCTTCTTCGCAAACATCAATCTAAAAAAAAAAAATATTCTAACRCCATTTAATGTAAGAGACACTTTAAAAGAGGCAGATGAAAGACTTGAGAAAGCTGGAGAAAGAAAGAAGGCTATTAAAAAAAAATCACTAACTTYTTTTTTTTAGGAGGGTTCTGATTAAGTAATAATTAATTGTCATTAAACAAAAGGTTCTAGTTTTCTTCAAAATTTTCAATCTTCACCTCGGAAAACCCAAGGCTAGAGAGGTGCTTGAATCCTCTGCAAAAATCAGTTACCATCTTCACCCTTGTCTGTACACAGAAAGCATGGAGCACAGAGACATCCGACACTCATTGCTCTAACCTGATCAATAAATAAAACACTGTCCCTATGGTTATTTTTAAAAGTGGTAATTTTAGAAGGGAGGAGGAGAGAGAGGAGTGGAATACATTATTGCTGTCAGATTTTTTTCAGTGCTCATCGGTTAGTATMTAAAGGTTTGGCATGTATCAGCAGGCAGAGAGGTGCTTGTTAAGTGTAACTTTGCGCATGGCTGTTATTGCCATATCCAGGTACCTAGCCAGTCGTCCAGTTACAGACTGCCCATTCTGCCACTGTCATGTATCTGAACTCTAACTTGAACAAAGGCTTCACTTCGCACTCTGTAGTTTTGAAAGTTGTAGTTTAAAAATCTAGGGCAAGAATAACGTTCTATAGCAACAGAAGAGTTAGTAGTAAACACGCAAGCTTTTGATCCTTTCCTATTAGAAACCAGGTTATAAAGAAGCTCTACAGCACAAAACTCTAGCTATTCCTGAGGAAATGGGTGGGGGGTGGGGGGGAAAGCAGCTTCAAGATGTTATCCTCTCTCTGTTGCGATACACAATCTACTCAAGCAGGAAATACACACAGATAGAGGTGGACAATCAGCCCAAGATATAACGATGACAAGCTGCTGACATTTCAGAATTTCTCTTTGAACGGCAGGTGCTGGCTGAGTACACACAATGCTAGTGAGCAGCAAAGAGCAGAAGTCGTCTGCTTCTGACTTTTCAGAAGTCATTGCCTCGAATCACAGAACTAAGACAGCACTGCAAGACAGACTGCGAGCTGGTACATAACTTGGTGCCAACCCTAAGTGACAAAGAACAGGAAAAAATAAAAAAACCCCAAACACCTTTCTCAAAAGACACTTCAGAGCATTTCAGATGAGGGGAGAGGAGGCATTCATTATCACCGTAACAAAAAGACTCCAACAGACCTTCCATGAGGAAAGGACCTGGCCAGCACACGATCCAGAAGGAAAACTAGACCACCACACAGTTTCTGGCATGACAACAGAGTAGAAGGGCCTCTTGGGTCATCCAAGGCTATGCTATCACTTGCACCCACAATGTTATTCCTTTTCTAAGTGGCTAACTGTCCCCTTTACAACAAAGCAATTTTTTGTGTCTGCTCTACATTACTTTTTTATTAAAGTAAGGAAATGGGATTGACTATTCTCCTGTTTTCAATGATCTCCCCTCTAATACCAGTGGGAGCTGTCTTTACAGCCACAATAATAAAACCCTCTTCGCAGCTTCATTGACCAGCCCCTTTCCAGAGTTGTTTGGAGTGGGGGGAGAGGACAGTGAAAATGTCACTTTGAGGAAAAATCAGAAGCTGTTACCTAGACTAAACACTTCATTGCTCTGTGCAGCTTTCTGCTAGTCCTGCTTTCCTAGTGGTTTCACAGCGCTGGCAGGAAAACAAGCCCAAGCCTGTGAAGAAGAAACGTTGTCACAGGGGCATGTTTGAAGGACAAATGCTTGCCCACCTCGGATTTGGGGAACAGAACCTTTATGGGCTTCTCATAAGCACAAGAGGAGGGTTCACCCGCTTGCTTATGCCGCCGCTGTGACGGCACCGTGGGTGGGCAGGAAGGCGGTGGTGGAGGAGCAGCGGCTGGCCTTTGCTACGCTGGCTACACAGCACCACGCCGGGAGTTCACGCCGCAGTCCTGGAGCTCGCTCCTGGGCAGTGTCAAGCGTCCCCAGTTCTCACGCTCAGTCCGACGGGATTCCTCCTCCTCYTCTCTTTCTCCTTCTCCTTTGATATGCCTTCTCTTCACTTTCACTGGCCCATACAACAGCATTAGAGATGTGTGCYATTTCCTCTGTGCACACAGCTACATAAGGACATCCCTTTTTTTCAACTCTCTTGAACTCACTGTATCTGCCTCATCCCTATCTCTAACGCTGAACCGGTATCATCTCCCACAGTCAGACCACAAAATACTGAGGAACAGCAATCAGCCTTTGATCTCACCACTTTCTTCCAGAGTTGGAACACACTTCACTTTTTTGAGCAAGGGTGTCTGCATTTGCATATACGTATGTGACCACAAACATACACACAGGCCTCAAGCTTCTCTTGAATGCAGCCAACCTCTGAATGTGGCACGAGGAACTGCCGGTATGAAGGGCCTGTACCACACACTCTGGGTCAAGATCTATCTCAGTATCTGCTAGTCCACTTAATCATCTCTCTTCTATAGAATTACTCCATCCTCAGTGTCCACTCTGGTTTTTTATCCCCCAACACCATTTAGCAGACCCAAGCCAGCAGCCCAAGAACTCTTCTTGCTCTCTTTACAAAGCACACAGTTACAAAGCAAGATAGCTACACACAGATCCATCACCCCAGACAACGGAGAGGGACAGTCCTCCTTCTGGATGAAATCTGCTTCTCACTGAAATCCATTCTGATGAAGAAATCTTCACCCAAGACTCAAGAGAAAAAAAAACAACCCTGAAAGGTGACCCTCATTTTAGTTAAATGGTCCAAATCAAGGATCAATTAAAGCCTGTTTTTTTTCATTTCAGGGCAGAGAAAACCAGCAGCATTTATCTGAGACACAGACAAAAGCAGGCAATCTTGTTTTTGCCAATACTTAAAATGGTAAGAAAGGACTGACAGCACTGCTAACATTCCTTTTTCTCTCCATTACAATCCTTCTTTTGGAAGCAAGGATGTTAACGTTTGAAAACTGAGATTTACACTTCAGAAAAATAGGCGTCTGACACAAGAGGAGAGAGCAAGCRCACAAGATTGCCATTGCTCAGATTAAAATCACAAGATATGACTACTCTGCCAGTTGCTGAAAAAAGAAAAAAACCCAACCCAAAGTGTACTAGATAAAATAACCAGCAGTGTTTCCTCTCAAAGTGCAGAATAGCACCTTCCAGTCCTTTTGACCCGAGCTGAAGCTTGCATGCCCTAGTATTTCTGACAAATGAGGAACGAGACAAGTTGAGCAGTTAGGCCTTATCTACCTAAGTCAGAGATAACTAATGACTCTGAAAAAGCACCATATCAGTAAATATCAGCAGCACAGATTTTCATTTACTCTCAGATACTGCATAAAAGTACCACATCCCCTCTCACCGGGTTAGAATTGGCCCAGACATTGTAGAGAGGGAAAGAAGCTGTTTTAGCAGGAAAGGTGAAAAATTACTAAACAGCAAGAGAAAGAAGATTATCTTGAACAGCCTACCGCTGCTTCTTCAGTGATCCTGGTTTTCATCATCATCCTTGTTTCGTTTTGTAAAGACTCCAACGATGATAATAAAAGATGTAGGTTGATCCCTATCACACATGATAAAAAAGAAATAAAGAAACGATACTAGCAGATATCCCTGCTCTTCAGGGAACTAGTGACTAGGGCTGTTTGCTGACCCAGCAAAGACAGCCTGGGTAGAAGCACCTACTGAAAAAAAAGAAAAGCACAAACAAAATTAAAAACACAGACGTGAGATAAAAACGCCTATTTCTGCGTCATTCTCATTAAGAGTATCTCACAGAATCCTTGCCATCATAGATTTATTCATTTTGTCAGGATTTGTTTCTTCAAAGACATACTTCTTCTATTAAGCATGGAATAAGGAAACAAGGGGAGTTAAGGCCTCAGAATTAAACAGTTTAGTCTTGGAGCATTGTTTTCTAGATAAGACATGCCACCCAGTCTGACTAGATTTGCAGTGATTTAGAAGAAATGTGCAGAAGCTGTGAACTAATTAGAAATTATGGGGTGTTGCGCCCCCCAATGACGGGCAGGAGAAAATTTAAAGTTAGCAGGAGCCCAAGAATTTAACTAAAAAAAAAAATCTAACCAAACATCTTTGTTTCCGCTGACATTTCCCTGAAAACAGAGAACAATCTAGACATTGGCTTTTCTTTCTCCAAGTAAAATTCACTTCAGACTTCCCATCAGATTCATGCAACACTGAAAATTTCTGAGCTTTTTTTTTTTATTAATTCATTAAAACAATAGGTTTGGGGCAAGATGGGAAAAGAGCAGCACCTTTTAAAAAAACCCTTTTGTGTGCTATATAGGATAAATAGGTAAGCTTTAAAAAAAGTTAAGTTTATATATGTACATACACACACATACACTAAACCAAATTAAAAACAAAAACCTTGTGAAGGGTCATTTTCAACACGAGAGAGGAAAGCCTTATTTCACAGCAAGCAAAAGCACCACAAGTTAAGATTAGAGTGCACAATCACACACAGGGCAGATACCAAACTAGCCTGGGTCCTGGAAGCAGTGTAGCTAGAACAGCACAAGGCTCCACATGGGCCAACTTATCCCACTCCTCGGCAAACGCGAGCACAGAGTCTGCTTCAGGATGGTGTGCTGTGCAGGCACTCCCACAGCCGGCTGCTCTGCCTGCATCAGTTTTGGCAGAAGCCACAAAAAGTAGCAAACTAGTGAGAATAAGAGACCCCAAGCGAAGCTACAGGACTGATTTAGCTACCGTATTTCCATAACAGAGGTTTCTGAGTTCCCCCATGTCTCTTGAATGCTCTCTGTAGGTACTGCCTGCTTGGGTCACACAGCAGACAGCTCCTGATTATTTATTATTTGTGCACTGAGGTTCCCATTCTTGCTTACCTGCATCTTTTCTTTTCCTATTTCTCTTCTACCCCACACCAACACTCCCGATTTCCTCCAGGCTGGCAGGGTAATAAAATTAGGAAGGGGCACGTAACTAAGGGGATATTCAACAACCAAATGAAGCTTAAAAAATAATAATAATAATTCTTTAAAAAAAACCAATTTAAAAACCTGTTCAAGTTCTGCAGACTTCTGGCAGAGTATGGTCATTTAGCCCAGAGGTCTTTGTCTTCAGGGCCTGCAGGCTAAATTGTCTCAACTGGCAAGAAGCATGCAGTACAAGGTAAAATTCTGACTAAAAGAAAAAAGTAGTAAGGGCTGGGGGGAGAAGAGGCTATRACATGGAAACCCAATACTTTGGTAGCAGCACTTATGCTACGCGGTACGCTTTCAAGAGAGTGAATTCCTTTCTGTTGGTGCGAGCCGCCCAGATGAAAAGAGCAGCTGCCATAAACTGCAAAGGTGCCGAGACACAGGCTAGGCAGAAGGACCAGCCAAATTCACCCTTCACGTCATCAGGCAGGGGCAGCTTCTTATGGAGCAGCTCAATCCCAGCTACATAGCAGCCAACGAGGCCCAGCGTACAAAGCCCTGGGGAAGGAAGCAGTAAAGCGCGATGAGCTCACCGTTGAAGGGCTCTGGCTGTCACTCTGARCTKCTGGAGGAGGGAGGGTAAGAGGTGGATGGCAGGAGACCTACCTGCTAGGAAATGGAGGACGCCGGTGGCAATGGCAGGGTAAAGGCTGCGACAGGCACAAGCACAGAGCCCAATCAGAGCCCCAAAGCACATGAGGCCAAGGCTGACAAAGGGCAGGAGAAACTGCAATCGCCAGAGATCTGCACATAAAAAACACGCAAAACAAGTTTGTTGAAAATGTGCTAGAAACTCATCTCCCACCATCTTATATTCCCTCCTACCCACACTGCTTCTGCTTCATCAGACACTCTACATTCACAGCTAAGAAGGACCAAAGGCCCCACTAAAGTAGGAAGAACTTCATTTGTTAACTCCCAAATTTCTGTACTGCATTCATGGGCAAAACCTTTGCTAAAGCACTTAAGTTTTCCTTTTAAACTTTGACCTACTGCCTGTGCTACTGTGAAGAGAGGAAAGAAAAARAAGCAGAGCAAGATACAGATGCTTCCCTCACTAGTGACTGTATTTGAGAAACGTCTTTTTTTTCATCCTACTTGTTTACCTCCCAGAAGTGAGAGACACTTACAAGTTCGATTCAAATCCGTGCCACTATTGTGATTTCCAGGCTCTATGTACTTTTCCATAAATTGATCAGAGAGGGAAAAACTGATGCAGTTTGTAGTCATATCAGTTTCTGGGGGAAAAAAGAAAAAGTTACCATTAGGYGTCTCCTTCCCATCCTCCCTGCCCCTTCAATCCCTCCTTTTCCAACCATTTAAGCTGGAAAGCTCCTCAGAAAAAAAAATTTAGAGAAAAAAAACATTTTAGAGAAAAAATTACCTCTCAAACAGATCTGTAGGATGCCTTATCATAACGTAGTTAGCATAACGTAGTTACTACAATGAGGGAGGGCATTCAAAGATGCAGAATCGTCAAGCTTACCTGGGTTATCCACAGACAACTGGGCCATGCYTGACAGATTGAGAAAGAAATGTGGCATATGATGCTCAACTATGTTGTTACATATTCTTGTACTCAGAGTTGCTTAACTGAGCTGTGCTTATCTCCATGTGCAGAATGTAGTATCGTACTAAACAATTCATTCAAAAATGGGATAGGAAAGACTATTTAAAGAACAGAAAATATTTGCTTCTTTATACTAAATTTCTCCCCTTTTATGCCTCAGATTTTGCTTTGAGAATACTATTGAGCATAGCTGGTTTAAGTGTCTTCCAAAATAAGTATTTTCATTAGAGAGAAAAAAAAAAAAGTATTTTATATAATGTTTTTCTCCAGAAAAAGTGTTTGAAAGTACATTTTTTTAAAAGGGTTCAAAATGAAGGGCTTCACACACATAATATGTGTCCAAAATCTACTTTGAAGCAATTAAAATAATCACTCACCACACTTTTTTAGGCTCCAACCAATTAAAATAATTGCTCACCACACTTTTTTAGCCCGCAACCATTGTGAAAAAGAACACAAGTATTTCATTCTATATCCAGCACTATGGTACAAGCAGTCCAAAATGTGCTGATGCAACAGTGGAACATTTGTGACAGGCGAGCAAACTGAATGCCTAGGTAAAAGGAGCAAATGCCCCCTTGATAAAGTAGTATCTTTATTGCATTGTTGGATCCCAGGACCTCTCCTAAAAAGACAGTGACTGGCAGAGCAACTATAATTGTATCCCCAGTTGGACCGCAGATGCAAAAGAAAATCAAGTTATACCAGACTAAATTTAGATCAAGTCAAATGTGTCAAATCCAGAGTCTGTAGCACTGACAGCCACAGACCATTTTGCCTTTCGCTTCTTTAAAAATTTAGACTGTCTTTATTAAAAAAAACCACATAAGCTAGAAATAAGCCTTCTGGAGGAAGAAAGTGGCATGAATATGTTGTAAAGAAGTTAGCACATACCACCCCAGGCAAGCTAGGGAAGTGTTAATTGCTCTRGAGATACCTGGTGGGCTGTACCAGTGAGAGTTTTTGGGTACAGTGATACACCTCCGCCACAATCCAACCGTGCCGTTGCACCGGAAGAGCGCGTCTGTGTAGGTCTTCTCATCTGCCTCTTCGCTGACAAATTCCTCCCAGATGCTCCTACCAGCTTCACTAACATTCTCAGCTGGGGACAGGGTGTGGTATTCGTACCAAAAGTCTGTGCCAATGGAAGCTGCCATATAGATGGTGGAGATGAGGCTGAGGACACAAGCAATTACTAGCGCTGTAGCAAAACGGTTATCCATCATTGCGCCCTTGCTGTGAGGAAAGAGAGGGCCAAGTGAGTAACTCCTCTGACAGTAAATGCAAAGTTATCCTAGCAGTGTCAAACTCGTGACATCATTCCTCTTATGCAATATCCCCTCAGGATATGCATGTCTTCCTTTTCCAACATGCTGGAATCAAAGAAACAACTGAGCAAGTCTACAGTACTAGTCAGCATCCGCTGGATCTGCGAGTTCCAGGCATGGGTATCGCCCTTCTCCCAGCCATGCTGCACTAGCTGCTCTTTCCGAGACAGCAACCGACAGAGCAACAGCAACTCTGTCCCCAAAGCAGATGGCACAGCTCACTGTCATTTGTGATCCTGATTGTAGGGAACCGCAGACAATCCATCCACAGCATGCAGGCAGAAGACTTATCTTTCCTTAAGAGATTACCAAGGGTAGAAGCTATTTTTAGCCTGCCATCCCACATGGCTTGCACAGCTTATGTTTACAGCAAAGATAAGAACCACAAGCATGCCAAAAAAGCTCTTCTAGACTGTTTACAAAGGGCAGCCATGCCAAGATGCCAGAATGCCTTTAGGGAAGCAGAGAAATGTATCTAGGCACTAGAGACAGAACACAAAGGAAGCACTGAAAGACAAATTTGGAAATTACGATAAATGCTGCAATAATGCCACAATACATACAGTGGTATTTCTGAAGAACTAAAACAATACAGGGGTGGTGCCCTGTTCCAYGGGAACAAGATGACAAGAGCTCCCAAAACTGAAGGGCCTTCATGTGCTGGCAGGAGGACCTTGCTCTGGCTCCCTGTATTAGGGGTCATTTATGCCCTCCTTTGCAGGGTCATGCTCATAAACGGTGTAAATTCAGGCTCAAAGGAGGCATGGGCAAATATAGATACCACACATGCTTACGCTTATGACAATACTGTGACTTTAATGAGTAATTGATTGTTAATACATGGAATGTTTTGCGGAKAGTGCAATACGTCAGAGGACTCTCAGATGCCTGTTGTGCTCATGCGTTTTCTGTGCCTGATTAAATTTATGGATTATGATGAATCAGGCTTGATGCACTTGCCAAAAAAAAAAAAAATCAATTGAAGTTAACTCAGCAGCTAGAGCTAGTCTGGTTCCGTGAGCTACTATCTAATCAGCTCTTGTCTATTGCTTGTTCTACCTCCCTTCTCCCACATACTTTGATCAAAATATTTTGGTCTAGCTTCTTTGCAACTGAATGAACCGCAATTGGAAACAGCAAATGCCTTAAAACACAACATTCACAAAGAAAAACATGAGTGCTCAAGTCAGACCTGCCAATAAGAAATTCTGAACTATGAAACAAGGTGCAAATTAAAGCGGGGAGTTTCAAAGGCACCGATACTTGCTGCTAACAATGCCATTCTTATTTCTTTTCCCTCTCATCTGCTCCTCTATTTGGTTGAAACTGGCTAACAGGGTTGGGGAGGAGAGATGATGTGTACCTGTATCATCCCCTATGCTTAAYTTCCATATTCAAGGRSGGATATTACGGAGAGTACACCTCAYTTAACTGCATCMTTAGCAACGAGTAAGAATAGAACTGATTTTTGGTGAACTAACAAGCAGCACCCATTTAAAATACTGCAAAGTTTCCATACTGCAACTGTACTTAAATAATAATCCACAAGCTGTGAACTTTTTTAAGCTAGGACAAATATTGAGAGGGAGAAAACATTGTACCTGGGCTTATTTATCTAGAAGACATAGAATCAAGTCCAGACTTGAAAGCAAATACTCTGTGCAGTGTTTAATTCTTGGTTATGTACTTCCATTCTCCTTCGATACCCTAGCATCTAGCTCAAGGTACACAGGACATTGGATGAGCAGAATAGTTGCTGTATAGGGCTGACCTCGCTATTCATCCCCACTGAGTTCACTGGGGGCTCCCCTCCCCTTCACAAACTTCTCACAAAGCAAACAGGGCAAGTGCCATCTCCAGGGCCAAAGCTGTGTTATCTGGCTCCTGCCCAGTTGAGCTCAGAGCTGAACAGATCCTCTGGGAACTCACTCTCGGGGCAAGCGGCAGAACAGGCTGGSGAGCAGGCTGGTCTGGATTTTCCACTATAGTGCAGTCATATTCACTGCAAGAGGAACTCTCTGCAACAGACTCCTCTCTTTAGAAAGGGCCCTCTCTGGAAAGAGGAATCGCAAGAACCTACAACCTCCATCCTCAGAGTAGTGCTTGGCGAAAAAGAACGTAAGCAGGACATTATTGGACCACTGGTTTGCTACCRTTGCCTTTTAATACAAATGCTTACAATAACAAAGTCCTATCAACTTTGTACCTAACATACAGAAAGAAAATAACTGGCTCAGAAAAATCTTACTTTCAGATATAATGTCCCTGCTGCCAGGTGCGGAACACTGGTGCTGGAAATACCCCTATCAGAGCATCATTAAGACGCAACCACACACTTCTGGCCAACCTTCTGTGCGTTGGCATACAGCGGACTTGGCAGAGTTGATGTCAGCTGGCAACCAAGAGCAGTTCACAAGCAAAATGAAGGGTTAAAAATCAAACAGTGAATTAAAGCACTGTCCAGTGTTCATCACCCACTTGGTAAAAGGGACATGGCTATCTACTGACATTCAATCCTTGTAATGTACAGCTCCAGGGACAGGTAGAAAGCAGCTGAGGTGGCTACAGTCCCCAAAATCTAGCGGGTGGCTTTGTGTGGCATTTGTCCCAGAAAGAACACACATGGATTTTCAGTATGGACAAGACAGTGCCAGGGCAAGAGCACAACCCCAATTCCTTATAATAAAAGTCCCCTCAATGATTCTGCCTAACACTTCAACTACTTACAGAAGAGATGAAGAACTCCACAATACTTTATGCAGATTTTGAACTAGAAGTTCTTCCTGCCATAGTGTAGTAGACCTGTTTACCCTGCCTATTCACGGTGTATATCCAATGCATCTTCATTTACAGTAGACACACCCCCACTTAAACGAGGTGTCCTTTGCTCTGTTAAAGAGAGAACCATCCTTCCAGCCCCAGGCAGAGCTCGATGGGAGTAGTAAGCATAGTCAGTAAGAAATAGTTACCAGAGAAGACCATGAAGAAAGACACTGCATGTTTACGAGATTATGCCACGCTTTGCAAAAGGTTCTATGCAGAACAATATGTAGGAGGTGCCTTAGAATAAGCTTACTTACCGAAAAATAACATTACTACTACTGAAGATGACATTAATTATAAAGACATAAAGATTGATAATAAATGGAAATACTTTGCCTTTACAGGCTGCCAGCAAGAACCTTCATTGTTTTTACAAAAGGTTTGTTCATATGGCACTGCCAGCACATTTTATTCTAATAGCAGAATAAACTTCAAAGAAGTTATAGTTGAAACTAAGCTGTGCAATGAATATAACACAACACAAGGCAGCAGTAAACAGGCACTCAAGCAGAAGTGCTTCACAGGATATTATATTCATTTTTGAAAGAAGCGAGACACGTAAAAACTTCAGAGCACCAGCTCATARAAGAGAAGGCAAAGGCCAAACTAGCAGCAATATTCAAAGGAATGACTAAATGCATGYGCTTCATAGAAGGGAGGGGAAAAAAAGGGCAAGTCAGTAGAGTTSAAAAAGAAAAAAACACAGAACAGCACAAAAGCAAGTATTCTGGCAAAAAAAATCAACTGTAAGACTGGAGAACGGATAAGYGTTTTAAGAAGTTACTGTACCATGGCAAAGGGGAATACAAAAATATGCGTATTTTTATCCTGTTACAGCGATCACTCCCTTCAGCCACCACATTGAAGAAACTCCTTTTACCTGACATCACAAAAGAGTAAGACTGTGTTCGCTGGCATTTTCGCTGAAAACATGCTTGCGATCTGATCTTTGGGAAAGCAGAATAGGCAGAAGGCCTAAAAGAAGATGTAAATGTGGGGAGAGGGCTGGGAACACTACTGAACAGGATCCTCCTTTTAATACTCAGGGCAACGGAGGGTTAGGAAAGACTGCTACCAAACACTTTTTTACCTTCAGAGGTCCTCAGAGTCCCTCAGGACGCACAGCTCCAACGATTCCAGGTCACTTCAGAGACACAGTGTTGTTTGTATCTTGTGGCAAGCGGAGAGCATGAAATGCAAACTTCCCATCTGCCCTAACTGTTCCATTCATTCAGTTTCTTCAGCACCACCAGCTCACAAAAAGGGATCTAGAAGTAGAAAGCAAACCAAACAGTYTGAGATCACCATTTCACTTGGAAATTTTTTTCACAGAAATCTCCCAGTGT
This sequence comes from Oceanodroma leucorhoa, assembly GCA_030449065.1. Classification (NCBI taxonomy): domain Eukaryota; kingdom Metazoa; phylum Chordata; class Aves; order Procellariiformes; genus Oceanodroma; species Oceanodroma leucorhoa. Next base: position 662,792 of record JASVER010000050.1, on the reverse strand, counting down.
TACTCATTAAGAAAAAAATATTAAAAAGTAAAGGGAAAAAAAATGATTTCAAAAGCCCTCAGGCCAACAGCACCATGCCCCACCGGGACCAGCCCAGCAGACGGGCGGACAGGCAGCCGCCGGGGTAAGTGACCGTACGAACGGCTCCCGCCCCGTGCAAACGCGGAGCCCCACAGCCGGCCGGCCACC